>JACCGJ010001093.1:0-85430 GCA_013407085.1 Atriophallophorus winterbourni
CGGTCAAAAATTAGTTTGAATCGAAATTCACTGTTAAATAGAGTTCGCATGGAGAAGCATTCTATCCTAAATGCAGAAGCACAGGGTAACTGCAGACCAAGCACTCAAGACGTTCTTTATTAAAAACATGTCATTTTACTCACATTCCCTATGAATTGCACTCCGCAAACGGTTTTTGACGGTTTGCAGCAATCTAGTGAAGACCGTAAGATTAGAATCAGTGAGCATTGAAGCTGTGTGAGACGCCGCTCCGTTCCCCATAAACAGCCACCTAAAATTTCATTGCCATGTTCGGTTATATTTCGATGCTCCAGCAACTACAGGCGAAGCTCCCTTTTTCTGGGAAACCTTCAGCATATTTTGGGTCTCGAGTCGATATTATGGTGCTTGCACACTGAATTTCGCTAATTTCGCGTAGCTACACCATCATATGTTTCGAATATCTACGAGGCATTTGATCCGCCGAGGTAGAATTCACACAATTCAGTCTATGTGAAAGAATTGTCTGTGTTTGGTTTGCAGTTGCTCATCAAATGCATAGCATTGATCAACTTTGTGTCGTTCGTCGAAATGGGTGCGACTTTCATTTTTTTATTCTCCGTTGATAGTTTGAAAATAATATAGCATATTACAAGTTGATTGTTGGCGAACAAGTCAAAGCGTTTGTAAACAACCAATATATTGTGGTGCTCACATCATCCGCACTTACACCCCACTACCGGTTTCTGGTTGTTTGCCGTCATCAGGTGGAGACAGTAATATTAGTCGTTTATAAGCGCCTTGAGTGCCTGACTAAGAATCACTTTGTAATTCTGTATTTGAACATCGTGGTTTTTTGTAAGAACCCCAGTTTTCACTGGCATAAAAGTATAACTTTGTTTACCACTTTACCACTGTTTCAAGGCTCATTGAACCTGATCATGCAGTCTCCATTTGATGACGGCAAACAGCCAGAAATCGGTTGTGTTGTGTAAAGCGTGGGATGTGAGCACCACAATATATAGCATATTGTTTTTGAACATTGTATGTTTGACGAGTAGAATGTAATTTGATCTTGTAATTGACTATTTCAAAATATTGTTTATGCCTTTGATTATTTAAAAATTAGCAAACGTTTCTCTCCCGACCTATGGATCAAAGTGAATCCAATTGATTAAACTATCATTCTACAAAAGCACGTTCAATGCTGTTGTTTCTGATGAAATTTGAGATTACAACCAAATTTTACCAAGAATTGGCTCAATATATATGTACAATAAAACTTTCTCTAAAGCACAGTTTCACAAAGTGATTATATTCTTCGCAATTCAAACTTGCACCGCTTGATGTACGTTACAGACGAGACGAGTAAACCACAATCTGACTGTTTCACGATACTTCACTGCTGACACGCACTAATTGCTGCCTCCGTTATCGTTTCGTCATTATTCAAACAAACAATGTACTTAAAAGCTTCCGTTTGCCAGAGCAATGCACTTTTACGTGTCCCCAGCAAGGTTTCACTCAACGTGTCAATTTTTCAATGACATAAGGGAAGAATGCTTTGTTCAACAGTCAGTGCAGTTTCAGGTGAATGTCACTGGAGTACTTTAAACTATCTTTCAGTAAATTAATTGTACAATATAATGTACTTAGTACACTATACTATGTTGTGTGCAAACCATATTTATTTACCGTTCATCCCATTTTTCACTCGATACCGATCGGGAATCTGTAGTCACAATGTTTACGATGAATCGGTTAGAGCAGCTTTTTTGTAAAGTTTCGCTTCGAATCCGGCATCTTTGTCAGGCCCATGGTTTAAGTATAAACAGGTTTCACGTTTTAATTGCATTTACCTGACCGATCCTAAGCTGTCTAAAATAGACAGGCAAGGTGCAAGGATTGTCCTGGTGCTTATTTGGGGAAAACATCTAGCGAATCGGGGAAAAAACAAAATGAAACTGAATGTCAAACAGTAATTTAGTTTTCATGACTAGCTGAACACGTTCTGCGCACAGGTCATTGTGTGAATTTTGAACACGTGGATATAACAAAGCAAGGCTTATCCCCTTGTTGGGAGGTGGTTGAAATAAGAAAGGCTGGTTGGAATGCGGTCAACAAGGCGGATGGAGTGGATATCTCCTTTTCTGCGGGAGATAATGTTTATGCTCATGACCCCTCGTGTGATTACGTAAAAATGCTGATTGATCAGATGATGTTGATCGCAACTGCCCGCAAACAAAGCAGTTAATGGATTACACAGCATGCATTTAACTTGTTTTCACCTATCTATTCCAGGCTATGTAATTCAAACCTGAACTCTATTGATACAGACATCCTCGGTGTAACGAAGCTTGGGTCCAGAAACGAACCGTTACTACAAACTGCTTTAGCAAATTTATTGCAAAATCTCTTTGAAAAACGTAAAATTTTCCACAATTATTTCGCAAACCAACACGTTTATCTCCGAAGAAAATTATTTACACTCCGTACCATCCGTGTTTAGCGATGCAAATTTCTGTGCAGAAACCGGAAACTCGTTAGGCTACTTTCGTTATCGCAGTGTTCCGCTTATTTGCATAACCCACATTTGGCGTGACCTTGTCCGTTTTGTTTAGACTGCGTCACACGTCGGTGAACATGAACAATAGGCTACCAGCAGATAACCTGGTCACGACAAACACGATCGACTGGTTATTGGTAGGCTGAGTGAGATGCTACAATTACTCTCTTGTTCATGGGCGAAAAGTGTCTGGGAAATTTGCGAAGAAATTTCGTTCCAGATAGCTACTTTCACAATAAGAGCGAGTGAAACAATGCATTACTCATGTGCTTTCAGACTGGTCAGCTGCTGGATAAAAACGCTTCCAACTGCATATGAGTAACGACGATTTAACATGCACGTAAATGGATCGGTAATTGTTCTGATTGGGGGATTGATAAAAAGTGAACATTTTCGTATAATGATCTCGACGACAAATTAAAGTCACGTTCATGCCGATTCGCAGAAAAGAATACAAAAATATTCGCATCTTTGATAGTTTTTGCCGGACCAAACTTGATTCAGTGCGGTTGTGCTGTGTATGTGAAGCCTTCTAAAACTATTTATTTTCATTGATTTGATCGGTTGAAATAGATCCACTATGTGGATTGATCATCCAAAGATTTGCTATGACAATCGTATTAACGGTGGCATTCAAGTAGAACTTTGTTTGATTCGGTCTACTCTAAGAGATAGCTGAATTTACGACCTTAATTATCATCTGAATGATCAACTGAATTTATTATGTTTCGTACCGCGCTTGCACATACAATCCACTGTGGGTTTCCTACTAGTGGGTTAAATAATGTTTAGAGAGTGAGCAATAAAACGGAGATGACTTCAAACAAAACTAAATGGAGAAGCGATTGTATATTCACATTTTCATGGTCAACTATTAGATGGTCGATTTAATTCAATTTTAATTGTCTAAAGCATCACATTGCTTTACAGAAACCACCGAATAATAGCGGAAATTCGAACAATGTTACAGTGAAAACGGGGTTGGATTGCTGACTGAATAGTTCTAAAGTTAAATAAAAATCCAAAGAGCATAATTCTGTCTCGGATTCATAGTGCGGCGACAGATGTAGATCCATGTACAATTTTGTTTGATGCATGGGCTAAGGGACGAGAAGGCATCAAGATTTATCTCAAACATGTTCTGATTTTGTGAATTCACAACATACTCAGGTAGATTGCTCCACATAAAAGAAAATCGTACATCGGAAAATGTCGTCTAACATTGAGTCGTGAGTCTATAACAATGAGTCGTAGCCGGCCGCTGGAAATGCGACAAAATGATTCGTAGCTGGTTCTAAAAACAGCAGCACGTATGATTCATTTAAAAAATATCAGATATAAAAATGCATAACAATAAGTGAGCACAAAAACGCTCATTTGCAGGCTTGCCAAGCATTCCTACCACAGTTTCTTCCAGATACTTGGGGATGAATTAATTTCTCACCCGAATACATAAATCACTAAAACATATTCATTGTGTGTTCTGGTTAACTTTCGACTTCAAACTGCTTCAACAAATGAATCACCCTTATGTTATGGAATTGTAATCGCGGAGGGCAAAATCACTACCGACAAACAAGAGAATCTAAATAATTTACGACGTGGACAATGTATATACAGACACCACAATGAGTGTTTTGTGGGCATCACTACCGCAAAACGCGTATGATTCATTCTGGAAGACACACTGGCGTCTTCAATCAACGCAGAACCGCAGCTGCATGCACATGACTCATCGAAGAGCAATTAATCACGGGACCAGCTTGTTAGCGGTAATCTGGTTCAACGATGAAATCTTGACCTGCTCCGAGGCCATGCACCTGTTGTGATTTCGGAGAACGAATCGAAAATCCAACTGTTTAATTGGCGGCTGCCCCATTAAACATCAAATGCTCTTCCTTTGCAATTTCTCATTATATATGAATGCGCTTAGCAATGAGTGGCGGACAATTATTCCTGATAACAGTTTGTATTGATGTATAACAATGTAATCATTCTGCTATGAATTACAAGCCCATACTATACTACTTTCAGATGGTAATGGGCTGCAGCTGACTGATTTGTGTAGTCATAATTTTGTCACTGACAACAAAGTCCTACTCAGGTCTTACAGCATCATTTTTTGTTATACATAAATGATATTGCGCAGTAGTACGATACAAAACGGTTTTTTTGAAGCAAATCCGATCGATTGAAGATTATTTAATGCTACTGATCACAAATAAATTAGCTGCCTTTAAACTTACGTGAATGTAAAATTTTACAACTTGGCCGGCAATACGTATAATCTTAGTCCTAAAAACTTGACTTGTACCAGTGCTGAGAATGATCTCGGTATCTTGATTACTAATAACCTGAAACCGGATAGTGATTACCAGAAAGTCTTCAACAGGAAAAGCGGTATCTTGGGAATGCTGAGGAGAATATTTGGTTGGTTCTCTCCTAAAACGTTCCCCCGGATTATTAATACTCAAATCCATCCAACGACAGAGTACATGATCCCAGTTTGGGCACCGTGGCTGCGTGAAAACATTGGATTGCTGGATAAACTTTTACACCGAGCGACGAAGGTAGTTGATGGGATGCAGCACATCCCATACCAAGAACGAATGGCCATGCTGGGATTGACCGATTTTACACAAAGGAGAGTAAGGAGCGACATGATCCTTACATATGAATACTGTGGTTTTAATAGAAGTCAGTTCCTCAAAGAATACACGAAATTATTCGGGTGTATACCGCACTCATTTGCAGACTCGATTGCAGACGTCATTTCTTCTCTGTGCGTATTTGCTTTCTGCGGAATTCACCAACACAGGATATTGTGAACACTACCACGATCCGTGATTTCAAATCGAAGCTGGATGCTTATATCAAAGTGCGCTCCACTATCGGCCTTGTATATTGACCCCATATGAATCCACACAAACCAAACACCTCAATTGAATTTTGATTGCATCCTCTGCATTTTTATAGATGTCATTCAATGGTACATGTAAAGCGATTGCTTTTTTCATCCCTAAATCTTGATTCTTGATTCATGATATCAAATTGCACATAGTCTGTGCTGTGTGCCTGCACAGCACTTCGTCTATTTATCAGCTATTAAATTAGACTTAAGGTCTACATCTCGTAGCTCATCTCTGTGCAACAAATTCGTTTCCAATGTTTAATTATAGAACCCATTTTTACCGTCTGGGCAGGTGCCTATCGCCGGTTTTATTAACACGCAGAGCACATTTGCAGCGTGAACTTGATTGTATGCTTTCACAACGCACGTCAGAATAACCTTAACTATTCTCGTTGCAGCGCCAAGTGATTGAAGGGAATCGATGATTTTGACATTCGTTGCGTTACTGACCACACTCGCGATGGTACCAAGGGCGGCTACCTTGATGGGAAGTCCGGCAACCAATTTGCCTTCTTGTCTCAATGGCGGTCGAATGGCCAGCTCGGATGGCCGTTACAAGTGAGCTGTCTTCAGTTGCATTGATATGCTCAACAAGTGATTTAAACGTTTCAGTAACAGCGAGTGCTGTCATTCAATAATTTCGTACCGATTTTAAACATACTTGGATCCTAATCATGTTGTTGTTACTAGATGCGTGTGAATAATATCAAATTTGTTTGTGGTTATCGATAATGTGGCAATGAATAGAACGAAAACTGGTTTCAAATTTTACGTTCTTTTACAATAAGGAAAGTCTTCGGAACTCTGCTATTTCAAAACGTTGGCACGTTACTAATTTGACCAACTGCTGCAGACTGAGTCCGACAACATTTAAAACAATGGAAAACCCTTTTTCCTTTATATGTAAATCATCGAAGGCTTACTCCCTGGTTACTTGCTAGCATTGGTTTTGACTTCGGAATTTGTTGTCTTTGACGTTTTATCGGTTATCTCATTGGTTTGGTTTAGCTTTCATCTATATTGTTGCGATAACCAGGAATAAGTGTATCAAATTATTGAATGCCTGAAAAAATTCAGTTATTTTTATTCACACCAAAGAGATGCAATCATTTGTTGAATTTACCATAGAACATATGAAACCGCAGCAATATAATGGAAGCTTTTATCTGTCCAATCTGGCATGCGAATACTGATCGTACTGTACTTACCTGATGAGTACACAGAGCACGAAACCGGTCGTGTGGTGTGCATGTGATGGAAATGCATTCAAATACAGATTTTTCATATATCCAGTTATGAATATTCCATCAGTTTCATAACAAATGATTAACAGTTGCTAAGAAATCTTGTCGTAGCAGTGTAATGGTTTTCGATAAAATTATCAGTACTTATTGTCTGCGCAAACTCACTTGTCAAGAAATATCATAACATTTTTCTCGCGCGCATTCGATTGGGGACTGTGACAATTAAAGTGAAAAGGACTTTAAGTGCAAGGCATCATTGTGTCTCTAAAGAATATTCTTATTTCAAGTTATTTGCTCGTGAATGGAATCGGATTGATAATCAATAGTTTTCCCTGAAACGAAGATCGAAATTTCATTGTATAGAACAATGGTGCCTACCTTATGATTAAAAAGTTGACCAGCCGTTCTGATAACAATGTTATTTTGCACATAAATTTAAATAAATTAAGCCTAAGACCATCATTATTAACACCCGTTAATTTACATACAAATTTTTATTTCCACTGTAAACGTGTACTTTTGTTTCGGCTTTCAATTAAGTAGTATATTCTCTACTTTTAGGTGTATATGTCCCCTGCCAGAAATGGATGTCCAATGCAAACTGACTCGTGTAACCGTCGGTGGTCAATCCGCCGAAATAAGTTATGGGCCGATACAAGTGGATCTAAAGGTAGAAGACTTTCATCTCAGTCTTCAATACATCACGAACGAGGCCACGGGTAATGGCTCCATTCTGACTGTGAAATCTCTCGTGAGTGTTGCATTCAAGCGGATCTGATTCATTAATTTATTCGGTACAAAATAATGCTTGGAGGGTCGTTACAAGTAACATGTTTCCATTTGTATTTATATGCTCAATATTGTTTGTTTGTTGGCCTCCTTCGGTAGATGTCGACCATTGATATACATCACAATCGCATGATTTTTTCATTCTACACAGCCGTTCGAATGACTAAACAGTACGATTCAGGAGGAACAATCTCTCCCGCTGCGCTAGCAACGATAGACAGAACTCAGTCAATGGGCGTCACTTGCACGCCAGCTGCGTGATATGCGTTCAGCAACCATGAGCTTTATCTTCTCCTCCCAAGCTTGCAGACCACGCTTCACACAATCCTTCCGAAGTGAGCGGACAAGAGCAAGTTCTTCCCAACACGCGGGGTCAATGCCAAAGGCTTTCATATCTCTTTTGCAAACGTTTTTGTATCGCAAGTGCGGTCGGCCCAATGGTTGACTTACTGATTTCTACTCGCCATAGGGTAGATCTTTAGGAATACGACCATTTCGTATTCTGTAGACGTAGCCAAGCTACCGCAAACGACGCTGTTCTAGTACAGTGAACATGCTCTGTAGACCAGCTTTCGCAATCACTTCAGCATTAGTCACTTTGTTCATGCACGATATGTTCAAGATACTACGGATACTTCGTAGATGGAAAACATTCATTTTCCGTTCGTGTCTTGCGTAGGTGGTCTATGTTTCACTGCCGTACAGTTAAGCATTTAGTACCATCATCTTTGTCTATACAGTCAACTTGCGGTTACCCCAAACACGAGAGTTGCTAATGTATGCAATCATTTGAACTTACATATTGAGCATACGACTCGACTCGGCAGTCAGAAAGATGTCGTTTAAGTGATAATCGAGTTAAAATGAGTTTGGAAAAACTCAAAGTCTATTTATCTGTTCATACGGTTGAAACGACTGATTTGAGTAGTTCGTGGTTTGAACGGCTGTGAAGAGAAAATCAATTTGATCATATTTGGTATTACCAGAAATTCGTTTCGAATTAATGAAAATATTCGTTTTCAGAAAACGAATTACAGACGTTTTATATACACAAGTAATACGAATAGCGATTCACTCATATCCCCATTATAAATCCAAAGTGGATCTGTTCGGTATATCAAAATCGTTATCGTTCTAACAAACATTTTAAGTGCCTAGTACCAGAACGTTCTGTAATGCATTTTCAATCCTTTCTTCTGGACAAGTCTGAATATTGTTCATTCTCTTTTAAGAACCGTACACCACAACTTCATGTCTTTCTCCACAATGGACGCCCCGCTGTGACGGTCAGTTTAACCGGCGCTGGGCAAACCATTCAATTTACCGACACCGTCGCCACAACAAACGATAACGCTTGGCATCACTTGGATATATTCATTAAAATCAATGTAAGTCATCACGATCGCATAAATCGAGGTCTTCAAATATAATATTTTTCACTTCGAAATGTTTCAACCAATCGTATGAGCATAAGGTGTCATCAGAGACTGAAGCATGTTTGAAACATGGTCTTTAAAATTACGATCACGTTAGTTCGTTCGACACAATCAAATGCACCACATTCATCAATATGTAAGAAATCGTTCAAAGCTAAATTTTTGAGCTATTTGTAATTTAGTTTTGGTACAATGAATCAAAGCCAGTGGACCATATCCATGGCATTTTAATACTCAATTCCCTTACACTTGACCTGCATTATCAAAAATGCTCATTTGAATGCACTTCAATTACATACACATACACCCTACGACCGGTTTCGTGCTGTTTGCACCCATCAGGTAGGGACATTACGATCAGGGTCCGCATGCCTTGAAATAGTCGAGGAATGGTAACCAAGTTGTGCTTGTGCATGATTCAAGGATTCAAGGATTTATGGTTAAAAAGTTAATTCCTAATAGCACCACAGGATTACGGTATGAATAAAACATGAAAATTACAATAGTATAAAAGCAATAGAGAATATCAAATGTAAGGCTCACGAATGATGTTCGTTTGCAAGTGCAAGTCCAAATTCGCTTTAAAAATCGCCAAGCAAGGAGAGTTCACCACGTGTTGGGGTAGGGAATTCCGAAGAAATATAGCTCGTACGGCGAAAAATGGCGCCGACAATCAATACGGGAACTTGGAACGTAAAGGGATAAGGTATGTCCGCGTGTTACTTTTCCATCACATACATCAAGCAAGTGTTTTAGTGGATGTCCTTCGGTAGACACAATTCTATAGGTCAGAATAATATCGCTCTTTAGGTTCCCGCTAATCCACACTCCAAGATCTTTTTATAACGAGCTCCATGCTAGGTTTTCAGTTCCCAATTGATATTTCCGATGAACATTCTTGCCAAGATGGAGCATCTTACATTTCTGTATGTTGAATGACATGTCATTCATGGCCGCCCAATTCGACACGCTAGCCAAATCCATTTGTAGTTTCTCACAATCCCCTGCAGAACTAATCGGCGTCCAAATTTTCATATCATCCGCGAACAGGACCATTTTAGAAAATATGAGGTTTATATGATCAAATTGTTCAATCACATGTGCCCAAACACATGTAGGTGAGGTCAAACCCATTATAACTATCATTTTCTCACTTTCTGGGCTAGTTCAATTGAGTTTATTGTGGTACTTATATTCACTGTTAAATTTATCGATCTAATTAAATACTCGAACATAATAATAAACATCGTTGTCCCTTCGTGACTATGTCGAAGCTCCCCACGTTTAATCTACTTGTCTCTACTCGATGAGTACTAACCTTAGGAAATCGGTACTGAAGTACGCACAGGATATGCTAACGCTTCAAATGCTGATTTACTCTGTGTTATGATTTTCTCATTCTGGAATAGATTACGGTTTTCAAAGAGATGATATGACAGACTTTCGGTGTTTGTAACCAAAGTATAGTGCCTCAGTATTCATGAGAACTTTCTACATATCGAGCTGTCTCACTGACGACAATTTTCGTTTCACTTCAATCAATTTAAGGTTCTGTTGTTTACGAATGTATTCAGTTAGACAATAATGTCCTAATGTGAATTAAATTCAGTTGGTATTCGAGTTCTCGTGTAATAAAATCACTGCTTACATTCAACAATCCAAAAATGCAGAGCATTTTTAAAAGAGTTTTAAACATGGTGTTGTGATTTCCTTCCTGCACATTGGAGTGCGAGATAAATGGTTAAGACTTCAACAACCGCAGTGCCGTTCTACTTGTATTTGATTAATCGATTTTCGTTCCACAATCGATTCCATCCGTCAGTCCGCGAGTCAGACTGAAGTCTCCATTCTGCTCGATCGATGTCGCGGAATGGATTCAGCGTTGTGCATGTTGCGTCAGACACTCGGCAGCACGTCCTCCGCATTGCTTGACCTTGGTGGTTACGTGCAACTTGGATCGGATAACTCGAACAATTTACCAAGTTTCGATGGGTGTCTGGATCGCGTGATTCTACAAAGAAATGTGAGTTTCATGTACCAAAACTATACCTTGGGGGCATTTGTGTTTGTCAGCGCAGGGATTATGTGAAAATACCGTGTCTCTCTTGTGTTTACTATAGAGATTTCGATGTTAGATGCACACAAGGTTATAATTGAATGCCACTGTTGCATAGGGTTCGTACAACGAACCACGATGTGCAAACACAAATCACATTCAAGGCGCTTTCGATGCACACGTGTTAGTAGTCTTATTCACAAAAAACTATTAAGTGCAATTAATTTGACATTGAGAAATTAAACAAATTAAAAAGTGACTATCTTATTGCGCATATATCTGCTGTTTTTCCGTATTGACACATTTCCAACTGAAGCTTATCAATTCTATTGCATTAATAAAAAACTCAAAATGCGGCACTTCCTAAAATTATCAATTTACATCATCAATTTCACAGTAATTATCAGCTTATGAAACTTATTTAGCAGAATTTATTTCAAGATGAAAGACTAAAAATTCATCTTCTTAAGAAGAATTCATTCACAAAAAAGCTCATTTGAATGCATCTCCATCACACACACACCACGACCGGTTTCGTGCTGTTTGCACTCATTAGGTAGGGAGGGGGGTTGGTCGTATCAGCCTTTTCCAACAGTGGAATACAAGCGCAACTTGTTTAAGAATTCATTCAATTAATATCCATTGTACCGATATAAAAGAAAAGCGATCCTCACCTACATTTGTTCAAACATGAAAGTAGGCATGAAAGATGATAGCACTAACACGTAACTCAACCGCCAAAGAATTGCAAAGCCATCATGATAATACATAGCACAATCTCCCGTTCATCTGTTGACTGCGTGAATAGATTCACGTCGTAATAGCTAATATCCTCTGGCAAATCCCCTATACCATGCACGAAGCGTAATTATGACCGATTGCATATGACTGGCATAGTTAAGTAGCTGACTAACTAATGCTTCGAGTACGCTTGCTTTTCCTGAGCAAATTTCCAAGTTCAGTTACGTAAACATTATTCAGAAAGATACACACAGTCAAGCGAGTTATTCAATGGGTTAATGCAGCCCATACAAACAAACGTTTTCACTACCGAATTGATATTTATGTTGTTACGCTTACAGATTTTGGACTTTTATCCCGCGACACGCGCAAGGCCTTCCATCAGGGGATGTCCGAATGCTGATCAAGGTTGCATCAAAAACGGAATGAACATTTGCGGAGCTCATGGGACGTGTCAGAATGCGCTTCGTAAGACGGATATGCTAACGTGTCTGTGTCAACCTGGATTCCAACCCGATGTGCAGTCTGCCATCTTCCCGCACCGTTGGTCTTGCAACAACGGTAAGCTAAATCGGAACACAGTACTTGCATCGTGTGGCTAAGATGCTTTGGTTAACCCATCCTTTTAATAACCGAAATGTAGTAACTGCTGAATTATAAAGTATAAATTAACACCAAAATGTTCCGACGGGCATGATGGTATTTTCGTGGTGAATGGATCAAAGTAGAATCGATCGCATCCCCATATCCTGAAAGAAAATAAATTTCGTCAATTATAAACATCCGTTGCTTCTGGCGGTGTTTGACCTTAGCTTATTTAAAGGTGGTACTAAATCTTTATTTCTATTACTATCCATTCACGGTTCTGGCGTTTGTTTTCGCTGGACCAACCGCCATTGTCTTCACATGACGAATGAGTATAACGATGCACCGAAAATATGTGGAAAAAAATTTGGTTTGATCAAGAGGAAACCATTGTTGACAACTGTCTGTACACTCGTTAGTTTCATTTGCTATCCAAGAAACATGTTTATTTGTGCCGAGTCACCATTAAGCTTGAGGTGTTCGATTGACTATTTGGTCGATGAAATCTCACGTTTTAGTGGCACTGATTGAAAAACGAGCTTAATCAATGGGGTCCAAAGAAAGCGGAATCGTACTTTCGTTTACACGTCAATTGCAAGAGCGATTTGATTGCTCCGTCAACAAATGTTTAAAAAATGAAATACGTGTTTAGGTATAAAGCAATCTGTGAAATAAAGTCTAATATGAATAGACTTTCTCGGATCTTGAGCTTTAGTACTGATTTACCAAAACGGAAACAGTTTAAAAACATTTCATGAGTGGCTTTTGAAAACTACTTTCAGCGTACGGATATTCGTCATTCGCTGTTTGAAAATATCATTTCCGGAGGGAAATAAGCCAGTTCACACTACGCTAGTAAACACTAAATGCGATCGATATATTCATTTTGTAGAGATCCGGTGTAACTATCCACTATTCGGAACATTTCATGCCAAATACTGGCAACACTGAGGAATGACGTTGGTACTTCGTAGCACGTATAAGCCACTATATTTGGTTCATGATTTTAAAACGCGCATGCCCATAAACGGTCTGAGTTGCAACTTTGTGATTGCCCTCTTCAACCTGCGATTCCACAAAATAATTATATTTGCCAATGTAGTTTTGTGCTCACATCAACCGAAATTAAACGTCACAAACGGTTTCTGGTTGTTTGCCGTCATCAAACGTAGAAATGGAAGATTAGGTTGAGCGAGATTTAAAACAGCAGAAAAGTATTAAGCAAAGTTATATTTGAAAGCCACCATTAATTTGTGTTCTTACCAAAAACCACAGTGTTCAACTTCCGAATTACAAAGTGATTCACAGTCAAGTGCACAAAATGATCAATGTATTGTTGTGCTTACATCACCCGCATTTCACACCACAAATATAAACGTAAATTTTTTAGAGTTGATGCATTTTTCACAGTGTTATCGGGCTGCAATCGTTTTCAACAGATTAATTTTAATAAACAGCCGGTTGTAAGAAAAAAGTTTTTGCTTTGAGTTTTTTGTGATCGAATCATAACCATACTCGATATAATCATTATCAATGTGACCTTAATCAAGAACTACTCCATGACCACACATCATAACAAGCGAGAAAAGCTTACCAACCTTCGAGGACATTTTGTAGTACCGAAATTATCAGTCCAAGAGAATTGAGCAAATTCTAACATCGATTTATATTCTCAGCCTCCATGCCATGGTCCACCACTGCGGCAGAATATAACGCCCGATTTCTCAACCGAGTTCCCGCGCGATTGCGACTGAGCGTTCGAACGAGGGAGTTGGACTTTGACGTTTTTGTGGCCACCTCGTGGAAAATTTCCCTAAGTGTAAGCATCCGTTACCTATTCGTCAATGATTTGCCAATCGTATACAAGTATAAAATTATTTGAGTCTTTCTTATGACCTAGTTGGTTAAGTAAATTTTAATTGGAAAGTCCGAACTGTTCAATCACATATGCCCACACACAAGTGGAGAGGGTTAAAAACATGGGGGTTTGAACGAAACATCCGTATGTGCATTTTGTTCAAATCCATGTGGTTTAACGTTATACACATGTATGGGATTGTGTGATTGAACAGTTTTGTGGTATTATCCTCATCCACTGGTTGAATAAAAGCTAAACTTCGATTAGAATATGTTTGGGACAGATCGTGTATTCATAATGTGAATAGATGTGAGTGGAATCGTTTAGAACAGGTTTTAGGTAACGTGTCACTTTTGACACATAAGCTTCGTCTGACCAAGGATGATAGTCAGGACACTGAACATGGCTAAGTAATAGTCAACCTACCACCTCTACCTCATCGCAAAACAGCCTATAGTAAGCCTAGGGCGCATGACGTCACGCGTACTATAGACTGTTTAACGGCAAGGTTAAATCAACGGTGGTTGGTTGACTGCTATTTCGTCATGTTCTCTGTCTGGACTATCACTCTTGGTCCGACGAAGCTTCTGTGCCAGAAGTGACACGTAACCCAAAACTGCTCTAACCGATTGCACTCGAATTTCTTTGCAAAAGCTGAACTTGTTTACCATTTTATGACTGCTTCAAGTCACCCGGATCCTGAGCGTATTGTTTATACCTGGTGAGTGAAAACAGCAAGAAAACGGTCGTGGAGTGTATGTTATGTGAATGCATACAAATGAGAATTCTTCGTTCAATCCCCTGGGATTTCATCACATTCACGTGTGTAGGCGTATGTACTTATTTATTTAGTCGTGCCAGCTTTATCCAACAATTGCATGAAAGCTCGATTTGTTTACCAATTCTAACGGGTTGAAATATATTTCAGAGGAATACAGAGAATGTGATTGAAAACAGAATACATCCTCGTTGAATGTTAAACTACCGACCTTTGTTGCAAGAATAAAACAAGTAGCTTTATCGATCTTTTTCGTTCTATCGATTTAATAATAAATCAACAACCAAATTAATAATTTTATATTCGCAGGTGGCAGGAGGAATACCCACATTACAGTCTTACAACACAAAGCTAAATTTAAACAAAGTTAACGTCTCCGATGGAAACTGGCATCTGTTTGACGTGACGTTTACCTCCAAGTAAGTTCCATCTCCGCTTACATCATACTTGGTTAAAACATTCTTTATTCTCTGGACGGGACAACCAATAAAACTATCACTGATGAAATACATTCTCGAAAACAGTACTATACAGATTAATTCCTTGCTGAAAACCATAGGTATGCTAAGGAAGAATCTTATGCAGGCCAACTTTTATTACCCTTGATCTTCGGTTACACGCCAAACGAGAATTTCATGTTTACTATTGCTTGTTGTAGCGTTATATTATTTAGATTCAGGGTTAACGCTATTGTTAAAGCATTGTCAATAGATGATAAGCTTTTGAAATGATCAGGTCCGAAGGACTTACACTTAACACCATTCAAGCGTACTAAGCGTACGCGTCTGTGGACAGCTGTATTGGTTCAACAAGCGTTACGTTATTGGCAAACGTTTTCAAGATTTGATTTCACTTCTGTGAGTATCTATGTATTTATATATCAGGATTGAATTCAAAGTTAAACTCTCACGTGAACATTAAACAGATTTTTCACTTCGACAAACTTTGTCGAATCTTATAGGAATATTCAACAATATTGAATCAATTAATTTAGCATTACCCGGTGTATCAATATTTATGGAAGTTCAGACCATCAGCCTGAAACTAATGGGATTTACTGAAAATAATTTACGATAAATCTAGCTAAAGAATGAAATCCAAAACAGTTAACAAAAAATGAAGCAACTAATGCTGTATATTGTTTCATATGGTGAGCGAAATTGAGCTCGCCTATCCACAGAACGATTTAGCGAAATATTGGTTTCAAAGACTTAAACCTAACTTGGAACTGCCTAGATCCCAGATATATAGTACCTTTAGAACACGATGATTAAATGGAAGTATTTGAATGTTGGCTGAATTAGTTCAAGCGAATTTGAAAAACAGCTGGATTGAGTTTTCACGACTATGAATTCCGTAAAGTTGACGATTCCAAACGTAAATCACACCACGAAAAGGTCTAGTTTCTATTCGCTCAAACAATGCTACAGTAGCATTTCTGCAGAACGTGTTAAACAGTTTTTTTGCGACTCCATTTGCAGCAGCTGCTGCTGGCAGCCAAATTTAGTTGAGTAAGTTAGGTTGAGCACAGTCCCAAATATCATACCATCGGGGTTCAAATCTTCGACCTCACAAGCACAAGGCATTAAGATTGATCATTGCACCTGCATCATTACAACCTTTCACAGAACACTCAACTACTTGTCGTTATCCCTTTTACGTCAGATTCATCAACATCCAAGTCGATGAATTCGATAACGATTTCTACGCAGCTGCCATATTGGATTTCAAGGACATTCCAGAAGGGCCAACGGACTTTGTTATAGCAAAGGATGCCCAAGAGAGTGAGTTTTATCAGTCGCACAATAATACGATTAACCGGAAATTACTGTGAATGAAGTGGCTTTATTGTCGTCATTTTACGTGAAATAAACCTGTGTTACTACGTGTAAATTCTTGCTTTCTCTCAATTTCGTCACATTTTGTCAAATCAACATATAATGTTTGACTTCACATTTAAACATCTCCCTAAATTACGTCACCACCAATAGAACAAGTCGTGTTTATGAATTCTCTTTGATCTTCTTCATTAGCTTGCTTGGATGACGCCTGGGTTGATTTTGTGAACACCTGGAAGAACACAGAACACGATTATCCCCTCGAAGTCATTTCGAACCCTGGGTACACACGCAGGGTGGACTGGGATCCAAACGGAAGAATTCATAGCTGCTCTGCAGGAACCCCGAATTGTCTCTCATCAACTATGAAAGGACCTTGCCATCCCACGGCGACTTGCGTGGAGGAATGGCGTGGATATCGTTGCGAGTAAGTTCAATTTCCAGAAACAGCTATTGATCATACAGCAGACGAAGTTACGAACAAGCGTTTTTGAATTGGATGAAAATACGAAGAATTTGGAATTTTCTGTTCATGATTATGGGATTTTCGCTAATGAATTCATAGACCGGTCTCATGATGGAAATCTGAAATTGGTGTCAAGCTAGGTCATTAAACTACTTATATGTTGGATATTTGCGCTTGAAAATTTTCCCGTCTATCGTTGCCTGAAACGTGAAAAGGAAACTGACGGGAGTCGAAGCAACTCGAAAAATGTAGTCTCGACGACCGGTTTCATCCTAGTTTCATGCTTGTACTTTTAAAACTACTCGTTTCATAAGAATGTGGTTTAAAAATAATAAACTTTGGATTTCGTTAAATTTTAAAAACGTATGGTTATCAACAGGATCACATTTGTCAAAATTAAATTTGAGCTTTCCGCCTTATTCCATTCCATAATTTATTCCATAATACGTTCGAAGTTGTAGCTTTGTTTGAAATAAAATCCTTCTTGTAATGGATATATATTTCGGTGTTATTAAGAGGTGAAGATTTTTCTTGAGCGGCTTTCCTGATAAGCGAGTTTGAGATTAAGCATAAGGCCCATCACGTGATGATAAACCTCGTATCCTCACATTAAAGATCCTAAATGCGTTATAATGTCACGCGGAATATCTTTTCCGACTTGAAGTCATCAGTGAGACAAGAGCTTATGTTTACATGTTAGGTGTCCGCGATCTCAGAAAAACTGTTGCCAGTATTTCTACACATTCCACGGCTGTTTCGGTTGAGATTATTTGGCAACATCATGTAGAAGGTGGGGATGATTAGTTTAGCCCAATTCAGGCAGAATCCTGTATTGTGACCTACCGTCTCTAACGTTATTGTAATTTTGTATGCAAAACGTATAAGCACAACACTTTTCCCAGCCTATCAGTACGTTTTCTCATTTTGAACGGATTTGCCATTCATCCGAATTCTTGCGATTTGCGATTGCTTTTGTTAGAAGTTCCGATGAATCCGTTTCTGCGCCCGAGAGTGATAAGTTGCGTAACTAGTAAGAACTCGTAATTGAACCTTTTCACTATTACAATTCACGCCTCCACAATATTTACTACGCTCAACATGTTCAGCAATGTTGAACCACATAGATGAGACTAATATGCGAAAGACTCACAATGTTGAAACTATATACGGACGAAGAATTGTTCTCTTTTACCCACGATCACTACAAACACACTCTAGTATTGTGAACAACATCAACCTCGTGGTTACTGCCAAGCTCATTCCTATTCTATCCATAATTTTTTGAAACTTGGAGCTGGAATAAATGAACCATATAGTATATTGCACCCTGTTTATCATGTGAATCAAAATACACTTTCGCAATTCAGATGTGCAACAGGAATGCAGTTTGATGCAACTGGAGTTTGTCAGCCGGAACAATGCGTCCCCAATCCATGTGCCCACGGACAATGCATTGGACAAAATTTCACGAGCATCACAACGGGATTAAATTTCACTTGCACCTGTTTTGCCGGTTGGGATGGTAGCTTGTGTGATCAGGCTCAATTGGTCGAAAGCAAGTTATTCGAATGGTGGTGGATACTACTGATCGTGCTGTTAGCACTATTCTTCAGTAAGCAATCATTAGATATTCGCATGGTACGCAGCAATCTCGGAAACTAAACAATGTTTTCTTTCTTTGTCTGTATTTCAGTTATTTTGCTCATTTTACTGATTGTCTGTCTTTGTCGATCTAAATCCGACGAGGAGGAACCTAGTGTCAATCCCGATGATGGGAATCTGGGACGAGACAGACACCTACAAGATCCCTGGGACTATGGTGAGTGAACTTATTCTAAGACGTAGTACGTACAGTCGCTAAATGTATTTAGGGCAAGAGCTGTTTCTCTTAGAGGGCGGAAAATTCTGTCATATGAGATATTTATATGGATTTATTCTACCTACATTCATGTCTATTGTGGATGTAATGGAACCTACTTTAAAATCCTAAAATAACGTCCCTTCATTTCTGTTTGAAGCAGGAGAAAAAGATTTCGTTGGACACATAAATTATGCCGCTCTTAATGGATTTCGTGCATCCACAAAACGAGAACCTGAGGAAGCCGTGCGTGAAGTCATTGCTGAGCCCGTTCCTCGGCTCGATGGAACGGAACACGTTGTACGTCTACCAAGAGATCATGGTCAAAAAACTTCCGATATACCGCCGTGGGAAAAGTTTGAAGTCGAGGATACTACTGACTTGAATCTGGATCAAGCGTTAGAATATGGTTACGAGGGATTCGATGGTAAACCTCCGCCTGAATTTTGCGCGGAAGAACCTCTGGAAGATATCACCACAGATTAAACACTGGACAATGTAACGTGAAAAATGCTGCTGAATTGTATTATTTTCTGAGTATGATAAAGCTTATTAGGTAAAAATCAAAATTGGATCACAGAATCGTGGCTGCGGAGCTCATATAGGAAATTCTGCTCAATTTTTATTTTTGGTATTTTCAATAAATACATGTTATCTTCAGATCTATTTTATTCTCCGGCACCCAAATTCAGGGTCAATGGCCAGCTGACTGTCTTCATAGGCACTCTCATGTGTGTTGATGTTGTGAGCGCGAGTTAAATCTTATTGGCTCTTAATCCATTTTGGCTGAAGATCGACCAATGATGTCAAAGCGCTATGAAAAAGTAGCCAGAACAGTAGAAAGTGCCAATCACCTATTGTCTGCACGCATGTAAAAGAAAAAAAGATTTTTGAGCAACAGTTTCTCTAAATTACGTTAAGGATGTGTCAGAGGGAATAAATAGAATCTTGAATAATGCAGTTATACGAGTAACGTATAAAAGGGGTAGAACGCTTCGATCATTATTAAGGCATCTCATGGATAAGGCACCTTTCGCGTATATAAAATCAGCTGCAACAGTTGCTCGGGAATTTACATGTGGCAAACTTTCAGTGATATCAGTACTAAAATAAACGAACACAAAATGCAAATCGGTAAGCAGCGACGCAAATCCAGTAAATATCAATCAATGATCAGAGATTAAGCACTAGCTGAACACGTGCGGGACACAGGTCATAGCGTTGAGCTTGATAACTTAGAAGTTACGAGGAGTGGATAAATCCGCACAGAACGACTTCACGCTGAGACTGTTGAGATAAGCAAGGCTGGTAAGAATGCGGTCAACAAGGTCACAATCTGGAGTCTGCTTCTTAAGCGGATAAACATTAACGTGCGTGACTCCTAGTGTGCAGGTTAATCGGTCAGCAGATGTCATTCACACCAACACACAATCAAAACAATGAAGGGATTGCACAACAGGTAAGGGATTGAACATCAATTAATCCTATTCATACCTGTCTATCTTAACAAGCTCAGCGTCCTACGCCTGTGCATTTTTTAGCCAACCTAGAATTGGTCAGGCGAATGAAATTCAAAACCTGATCTCGGTTCGTATTGACACCATAAGTCGGACGAAGCTTCTGTATCACAAGCAAAATGTTACCAATAAATTACGCTCTAACCGATAGATTGCAAACTTTCTTTTTCATGATTATGGTTCTCTGATAGGTCACAATCATTTTTCGATCGGCACACACCAACGATTCAACTTGGCGTCACCACACCTGCACTAAAACACTTGAAAATTAATTGCGTAAAACCTGACGCGTCAGTAAGTCTACATTTGAGCGTTTAGTGTAGTTCATGAGGAGTACACTTCGTAGGCTGTCTGATTAAATGAATGTTGCTTGAACAAAAAATTTCATGTTTCTGAAAAACTTCTCTTCTCCGAGCGGATGGTTACCAATTGATTCTCATCACTGATGCTATACAGAGTTCAATTTCATGCTACTCAAACTTTATTTAGTAAATCGATTATCACTAAAGCGTAACAAAACCAGTGAGTGAATTCTGACCAAGTTGTAAAAAATTACTGAATTCTATATCTTTGGTTCTCAACGCATACTCACTTACAGATATTAAATTGCACTTCGCTAAACGTGGTTAATCTTCGGGTTGACAGATGAAAATGCATACTAAACAGAAGAATACAATTAAACTATTATTTCTTTTAGCGGACTACATAACACATAGCAAATTGCATGTAGTGTTTCTTTTTGAATCTTATTTGATTTGCTCTCGGCGGTTATCTTTCATCTTCAATCTCTTGAGATAAACGGATAGTACCGGCCCACCAACGCCTAGAGATGCGATTCAAACTGAATATCATGCGATAGCTCCAATGAGCTTGAGCAACCTGACTCTAATCGAGTCATTTAATGACGGCTCTTTCGGTCCCAAAGCTACGATCACAAAGCGTTCAAAGAAGCGCAACTTTTAGTCGGCTTTTCTAGTATCACAATTGTGCATTTTGGTGAATGTGCGTTAACCCATATCTCTTCATACTCAGATATAAAATCGCTACCGAAATTAGTAGGAGAAACACTTATGATAGGCTCCATCAAGTAGGTGAACTATCAAATTTACTTCTACCTGATGGTAATTTTGCGCCGTATTGATTCCTAAGACCTGAGAAGAAGAAAAATAATTGGTGAGCATACAATTTAGGACTCAGTGTCCAGTAATGTAATTATTGTTGTTTTTTGTGCAACTGCATTACATGAGAGCAAATATGAATTATAGATGATTGCAATAATGATTCTAACATCGAGAAATCTTTTTAAACCTTCTATACGTTCATGTGCTTGGACCCCTTAAATTTATGTGCGATATGAGCAACTTTATTCTCTGGTCATCCCTCAGGGACTCGAGCGCTTGACCAGGAATCACTATGTTATTCTGTTTAAACATCATGATTCTTTGTAAGAACAATTACTTAAAAGTCTATCTTTGTTTCCGAATTCTTCGAATGTATCAAATATATGTTCAATCTTGAATGGTTTGCTTATATTTCTCAAATCTATATGACAAGAAACAGGAGAAATTACCATGAAACAATTTCCATATGGAATTTGCAGGATTGCAAGTAATAAGTCTTACGTTAAATTTTGCATATGTTTGAATAAATCTTTTTTCCTTTGTCATTTTTCTGAAAAATGCAAGTTATTACCAGAGAATAGTGAGTAATCAAGATAGTCGTTCAAGTTTATAAGGGGAGTGTGTGTTTAAGTGCGAATTCCTGACATCTCCCGATTCACCATTAGATCTTACAGCTCCACAATATGTCAGTCGCCTTCGCAGCTTCATGAAATCCTCACGAGCTATTCCAACTTGGTAAACCGCTCAACCGTTCTACATCCCTGTCGACTTGTCTACCTTTCACTTCACTTCCACTTCAGCCACCATAGACTGGTCCGTACAAGGGGCTTAGCAGGTATCCCAAGTATTTCTTTGTTGACCTGAATGAATCACAAGAAACGGCCAGTATCGATTGTTTAAAATTCGCTTACGTAGAATCAACAACGGAAGCGAACGCGCATCCCCGAAAAGTTATACCACAGATGTCAAACTGAGACCAAAACGTTTGTTGATCCGCTTCTGTAAAATGCAAGATATTACAAGACCATGGTGATTTACCAAGATGGTCATTAGAGTTGATAAAGGGAGTGTGTGTTTAAGTGCATCGGCGCAAACCACGTCAGCGGAGCAATAATCTACAGAGGAGAAAGTGATCGATAATGGTAGTCGCGGATTTTTCTTCTACATATAAATGAATTAACTCGGAAGAGTTTCCATCTCGGTCTACCCTTCACATTGGAGTAATACTTATTCTTACGTCTAAAGTTTGTTCCCAATTTTGAATCATTTAACAATACTCTTTCGTGCAAGATACTGCAAAAATTCTGAACACTTCTGCTTGATCATAAATTTCTCATTCATCGGAAAATACGGGGCTATTGATGATACATTAATTTGTACGCAGTTTCGTTGATCAAAATATAATATCTTAGTTTATTAACATCTCAATAATATTTTATGTCAAAATTAACCATTTCTATGTACAAGAATAGACAGTGTCGTCATAACCACAATTAAAGTCATATACGATACGAAAACAGGCAAAAACCAAAGCATGAGAACGAAAAAGAACAGCTACATTTTCTCCTTAATTCTGACCAGTTTTGTTTATGAAGCTTGCAGTTCTAATCTGAATCTCGTCACACAATAATTCACAATGTTATGCATATTCACGTATGCTATTATGCTATTATAAAATGAACTTGGATGATAATCTCGCATTATGTCCATTGAGGGATAGAGGAGTTACGTACCTTCAAATCTTTTGTATCCCGAGCCATGTTTATACACGTAACGAATTGTTAATTTGAACTGTTATTTATAAAGTAAATAATCGGACATTCTCTGGAGGTAAGATGTATTATATTGATTTGCGAAACTGCACATTCTCAAATGTAGTCGCATATTCACTATATAATACATGGATATAAATTTTTCATCCAGAAAACACAGAGCCACCTCATTTCATACCTTGCAAACAACACTCGAATCGAACAGCCGTGTTTCGTTCGCCTTAGAGATAACCGAATAGACGTATCGCGGTCTGATAGTCCAAAAGATTGTTATAAAATTATCTTTGTAAAAAGTTAAAAAAGCAGTGCCATCAACCAGTGCTGGCAGATGATATGCAGGTACCAGAAATTACTTCAACATTTTGGAAATAAATCAACAGGCCTAAAAGAGTGTTTTACTTTTTGATACCTAAGGTGTATCTAAACGCATTTTGGAAAAATAGCTAATTCCCGTTAAAATTTTATGTACAATTGATTTCTTTAAAGCTACATCCGCACTATCAGATCGCGGTGAAGTACCTGATTGATATTGATGGGAATCTTATGATTGCGAAATAAATGTCAGCACATCTAAACGAAAGAACAAATGATACCTGTCATTATGAAGTCATGCATCAATGTGCATCACAATGTGATTTTTACAACATATAATACACATAAAGTGTATCTGCTGAATGGAAAACTAGAACCAATGTTGCCATATCACGCTCATTTTGGTTCGTGCGCCAAATTTGTAGGTCACATTAAAAGCTACGATTTTCCATAGATAAAATGGATTAAAAATTATGAACGTGTCTAAATTACATATCACATTTAACGACCATCACAAGATTTAAATGAAGGGAATACGTGTCTGTTACTTAAATATACTTGATCACAAGCTTTTGTTTCTTTTTGAAATATTTAAGTAATTTTTCGGTTGTTTAGCAGGTTATCACACTGAGCACACGATCAACATCCGACAGCTTTATTGCCGGTGCTATCTGAGGTCCATCATAGCTGATGCCTTGCGGAATCACCAGTGGTGTCCCACAAGGATCAGTCCTCGGACCGCTGTTCTTATAAGTATATATAAACGACTTGCCTACTAAATTACAGTGGCCAGTGCTTAATTTTGCAAATTACGCAAAGCTTCGGTGCAACATAAACTACATATCTGACATACTGAATCTGCAACGAGATCTCGGTATGATTTACGCCTGACCCCCGGATAACGAAATGCCACTGTACGCCACGAAATGCAGCTTATTATCCATGGATGTCGAGTTCATGATAATTCAAGGTAATTCAAGTTTCAAGCGGTATAAAAAGCAAGAAGCATAACAATAACCATAGGATGATAAAAATTGAAATGTAAGTGTATTAAACAAGATAAGGAATTAGATTGAGCAGTATATGAGTTTTCTGGAAACGAATAATTCAAGTAAAACAGAATCGCGGATAATAAAAATACCTTCTACAGTATAGGCGGGAATGTGGTACCACCAGCACATATTCATGGGTCCGATAATTTCTTCTGTCCCTTCCAGTGAATAAATCCTGTAAGGACTGCACAGCGTATTCCGTGACTGCTCTCAAATATGTATTCATGATCCTTTGAAATATCTTGGGCGTAAATTTTCCAACTACCTGTTTGAGTAAATTGATGACGCGCATCAGTATTAGTTTAAAGTGAGGCTATTAAACTGGAGCATATCCAGACACCCAAATTTTTATAATAACTTCAATTTTGAAGGATATGTGAACTCTACTAGATTCCCCACATTCATAAGCCTGCTCTTGTTAAAGTTAAACGTCAGTTTGTCCTTCAACGACCAGCTGTAAAATGTATGGAGATATTTTTGTAATAGCAGGCAGTCTTCCGGGATACGGATGAAACGACATATCTTTATATCGTCCGCAAATAACGAAATGTGACATCGAACAATTTCCGTTACTCCATTGATATAAACCAGATAGTGGATTGAACGTTGGACTAAAAGTTGGGGAACTCCGTTAGTTGCAGCGATTGATTTTGATAATGCCCCGTCAAAACGTGCGGTTTCTTATGTAATCATTTAGCCAATTAAACAAATTTCTGGTGACACCAAGCCTTTCAAGCTGCTGCTGTAGTATGCTTTGGGTAACACGACCAAATGCTTTGGAGATATCGAGGTAGCAGGCGTGTATTTCTTACGCTTTATCGATCGCTTGTGTTCAATCATCCAGCGTTATTAGTAAATTAGATAAACATGAATAATTCCATTCCATCATGAATTCAAATTCATGCTTCTTTCTCAAAAGCAACTGATTATTTTCGAGATGTTTCATTATACCGTCAAAAAGGAGGCGCTTGAGTAATTCGGAAATCACAGGTAAGCGACTAACGGGTCGGTAATGAGAAACATCGAAGCGATTTTCACTTTTATAAATAAGAGAAAATATTCAGGGTTTCCTATCTTAGGGAATCACTCCATTTTAAAGTGTTTGTTTTAACAGGTATGTGAGTGGTTTGTATATAAAATTCGCACATTGCTTTAATATTAGCGTGGTTATTCCTCCGACCCCAGGAGACTTTCCGTTTCTAAGATTAAATGAGTTTTGAAGTACGCGTTGCGACGTTGAATTTATTTCACTCGTGGCAACCTTGGCTGAAATGGTTTGATTTGGTATGTAATTTGCATGTTTTCTCGGGCTAAATAGAGATAAATAAACGTAGCTAGAGATTCAGCTGTTTCTGATGCAGTTGCTTTTTAACACCTGACATGTTCAGGGTCGCAACTTCAGGTTTCACCTTGACTTGATCGTTAAGTATACGATAGAGGATTTTTGGTTTGGATCCCTTCGCACGTGATGCCCGTTTAACACTGAATATTATGTATGTCGGACTGCTATTAGGACTTAGGAAGATCTATGCAATGTCGACTCGCTGACAGCAAAGCTGAAAGACGCTCGGGTCTCTTCAGAAGTGCCATTAGTTCTTTTGACGCCAATATCATCTGTAGAATAATTTCAACCCGCTCTTATATCGAATATGATATACCGCCATGGTATCCTTGGTTGAAAAAAAGACATTCAGCTATTGGAAACTCCACAGCGCTCAGCGACGAAGCTCGTCATGAGACTTTCTGATTATCTATACGAAATGCGACTTAGAATATTAAAATGGAATTCAGTCCAATAAAGACTACAACGAAAAGCACTAATCGCTATTTTGAGAGTGGGTAATCAAATAAATCATCTTTGCAGTCATCTGGTACATCTTTCCCACCACACACATCTGTGTGGTCACCAATCTAAAATTCACCAAAGGCACAGCACTGCAGCATATACGCACTTTCTGTTCCCAGTTTGCAATTGTAGAACATTCTACCTACTCACGTGGTACAATCTGAAAACCATTGACAATTTTAAAATATCACCAGATGCCCATATGAAAAGTATGTTTTCACATTTGACAATAATCTTTATCAAAATCTTTTTGATATTTTTCACCATCCGTCCCGATGTACATTTTTCTGGGCTTTTAAAGCATAGCTTTTACACTTGCAGTATAATCTATGAATAAATCTATGCATGAATTACTGCAATCTCTGTCGATTTAAAGGAGTCGATAACGAGATAGTGGAGGTTCAGACTGCCTGAATTTAAATTGAACAATATCAATAAACTAAATTGAAGCTCAAAATAATTCTCGGTTCTCGTATTTAACAAACCCTCTCAGTAAAGTAATATGACAACCAACATTCAATTACGAACTCAGCAACATAGAAGTAGAAAGCTCCTGTAATCACAGATGAAATGAGGATTTGCGCTCCAGGAAATACATTAGACAATTAAAACAACGCTCGTCAACTTATCGATGCACAATTTTAAACGATTGGGCTTTAGTGATAATGAAAATTGAATTCAACTGGAAAGAAGCTTTTTGAATGAGTTAAAACAGAGTGGACGTGCATTTATAGATAACTACTTAGTCGTTCTGAACACCGCGTCCAAAAGAAGTTGCTCTAAAAATCTATCCGAATATAAGTAATCGGTATTTGTCATATGACTGAATCACTTCACAAACACCAAAGAAACCGGTATCAGTAGTTAAGATATATGGTTGTTAGTGTTTTACACTGTGCGACATCATACGCGTAACATCTAAGTGATTTTAATGGGTTCTAATTCAGTCCAATTCAGATGACGGATGTTAACTGTGTCGAAATCACTTTAGCTTAACTGGAATGGTCAACATTCAATATGGGTACCGTCAAATACAGAATTGCAACTTTGCAACTTTGCTGAAACGTCAGATAATTGCACTTTTTGGCAAGTCGGTTTTGTACATGTTTTCGTGAAGTATCAAAGATGGTTCAATTCATGATGCCAGTTGACTTCGTATTCACCGATTTAATGTAACGCTCAGAAAATTCCTCTCATTCGACCGACCATGACGAACTGCATATCGTTCGATAACGACAGACCTTTACATTTTCAATATTTCTGAAGATGTTGTCGCTTAGACCGTTCTTATGCAATCCATTTGAAACTCGAATCATTACGCGTACGCTATCGTCATTGTAGGTCGTTTGAGCACGTCCTACGCTTGTTTCGTCCGAGTGTTTTCTTCAAACCATCTGAATTCTCGTGATTAGCACTCAACGTCAAAGCACTTCACCTCTTCACACTATTTTAAAAACAGCAAACGAGGTTTAGTAATACTTGGGTTCTAGCATTGATAGAAATGTTTGTGCACAGCAATGGGATTCACCTTAACGCACGCTAACTTTTACTTCCATACTTTCAAACTTTTCGTTTGATGGCGGAAGTTATGCGGCCATATATAAATGTTGTGTGCACAAATTGCACTTTAGAAAAATTGGTCGTTTTTCTTGGAAAATCAAAATTGTATCACTTTACCTTTCTGTATATATAATATTTTATTTACTGAGTGAAAATTTACACTACAATATTATTTGATACGGTCTCCATGGAAAAACATTTGTTTAGAATATCAGTATTATCGTGAAATACATGAATCTTTTTTCGAATTTATTCGAAACGAATTTATGGGGATTCGTTTAAAACGTAGCTGCAAATGTAAAAACCATACATATTGAAAGATTTCTATTTTTAAAACGCAAAAATCTGCTCATATGGATTATTCATACATTGTTTGTAAAGTTGAGGGGAGTTTGTTAGATGGTCATGGGATTAAAACATTTGAGCTGCGCAGTTGTCATGTTCTATAAAACTTGACTATATTCTAAAATTAATCCAGGTTGAACTGTCATTGATGGATTTAATTTATTTTGAATTATTCAAAAATGTACATCGAGAAATCATGATAGAATAAGGGATTTTAGCGCGGTACGTTCAACTTGATTGTATTTCCCACGCTCTGTTAAAAAAAACCATTACGAGTTTTCGCTATTCTGTGAAATTGCTGTGAAATAGACTAACTATTTTACTATATTATTAAAAGCAAAACATTCATTATATTTCAGCTGAGTAATTACGCTTGTGATGAAATCAGCCTTAATTTTTCTCGTACATTATCGTTACTCATACCTCTCGCAGTCAGATGAGTACAATTATTACTTGCGGCAATTGTTACAAAGAAGTGGTCAGTGGCTTTGAGTGCACAGCTGGCAAGTGTTGGGCTAACCCTAGCGGCTCTGCTATACATATATCTCACTATGAGATTTATGCAAAATACCGCTGTTTGCCGTGGTATTACAGCTGCTGTCATAAGGCTGCCACTAACGCTGCT
This sequence comes from Atriophallophorus winterbourni, assembly GCA_013407085.1. Classification (NCBI taxonomy): domain Eukaryota; kingdom Metazoa; phylum Platyhelminthes; class Trematoda; order Plagiorchiida; family Microphallidae; genus Atriophallophorus; species Atriophallophorus winterbourni. Next base: position 29,256 of record JACCGJ010001093.1, read on the forward strand.
TCTATTAATTGCAAACTTCAAAATAGTGTAATCTTGCCTAGCTCGTCGAACGTCGTACCCACTCAAACTTATGCATCTGTTTTGCATGTAATTATGATCCCGGGGACAACTGCAGCCAAGGCGAAAGTTGACCAAGTTAGCCAGTTACACCATCCTCCCAATGAGGTCAATATAAATCGAACTTCGAAAAAACATGCAAAAAAAACTGAAATAACTGCAGCCAAGGAAAAAGTTAAACAAGTTAGCCAGTTACCCCGTCCACCCAGGCAAGCTACCACTCCCATGGTGGCAAATGTAGCTGTTACCTCGAAAAAACGTACTAAGCCAGTAAGGTCAGTCACAAAAACGTCAACTTTCAATTGTTGCTGGTTCAACCGTGGTGGACCAAATTATCCAGTAATTGAATGGTTTGCGTGAGCAAATTGAAACACTGCACTGCAATTACTCTGCTTCAATATCTAGAACTAAAAATGTACTATTTTTTAACCGAGCGGAACCGTTAAGGAATTTAAGTCTCGCAGAGAATTTGATCGTAGGTTTATCAACGATCGTCTCCAAATGGCAAGTCTGGAGCTTTCTACTCCCACTGTGCGAGTTCACAATGTAGAAAGATAGAGGGTGGGTAAATTCCCTAGGCTAATCCTGATTAAATTTAAATACCAGGTGGATCAGGATGCATTCTTGTATATGGCTGAGCTTATCGCCAAATCAACGCTAGATAAACTTCAGGTGAAGCCCGACAAAAATCAGTCTCAGATTAGGCAAAACTCTTCTGATTAAAATAGGAGACACTAAGCAGTGGGAACACATTTTATTCTTAAACCGGATGCAGCGCAAAACGCTATTCAGTCACAGACAATCATACCGAACAGCACTTCGCCACTAGTCTTGCTATCCGGTTCAGAGGATGTTGATTGTCTTAGCGCGAATGACGTTGACACCTGAGCAGTTGATTCCAGTAGTTGCTAATTTACGATGGATGCGGTCTCAATTGTCAGGGAACGGTCCATTATCTTAGCGCAAGCGACTTCCGAAACTAATGCTCCTGCTCTAAGTAGCACGCCAAAAATCGGGCAGCTCCCTCTGGTGCTTCGACCGAGGGCCAAACCGGATTAGATTTAGAAGCACGAATAACCAGTTCCCAAGTATTGTGCGCAAATATATGCAGCATAAGGAATAAGTGGGCTGAACTTTCTCTCCGCGTGGCTGAGTTAAAACCAAGGATTATTTCGCTTTCTGATACCTTGCTGTCTGCGACTGATGAGGTGTCGTTAAACATCAGCGAACAGTATCTCGTCATAAGATGCTATAGACCGGGCGATAGGAGAGGCGGTTGCGTTGCATTCCTCCTGAAGTATGGTCTGCACAGTGTAGGTACAGGTATATCTCTAGCCAGTGAAAAGATCCAAGTTGCTACGTGTATCCTGATTTGCTAAAAGTCATTCCTCGCAATTTCTTGTGTCTACGTTACACCCAGTGCAGCCCAACGGGAGATTACACAGCTTATTTAGACACTCGTCTGTTTGTCTCACTCAGATCCCAGCGTGATTTTCTTAGGTGATTTTAACCTCCCAGACACAAGTTGGCTTGTCCCTACAGGTGTAGTCACCCAGCAATCCGAAATTTTTCTCGAATGGCTGCATGATCATGCGTTGCACAAGCACATATATGATCCTACAAGGTTTCGTCATGGATGCATTCCATCCACACTTGACTTGGTATTGCCATCCCAGCTTGAAGGTATTAGGTATTTAAATTACCTACCACTGCTCGGCAAAAGCTAGCAACAAGTTTCGAAGCGATATTGCGTTTGCAAAAACCTTTCTCTCGTCTTTGAGTCAAATTTAGGCTTGTAGAGTGGGGTGTACACCTGCAGACTTCAAAAACTCCCATTCAGTTATCTAGCGATTCTAATATAAGTGAAAACTGGGATGGAATTTGTAAGTATCTAAATGAGTTACAAGACAAGCACGCCTCGCTGCAATGCGTGAAAAGGCATCAAAGGCCGCCCTGGTAGACTCCTCGAGTCCGTAGGTCTACACGTAAACAAAATCGCCTATGGCGGCAAAATAAGCTATCCCTCACTTCTGGTTCTTGGGCTCGTATCAAAACCGCTCGGAATGTTTGTGATAAATCACAGCGTTTGCTCGAATACGATTTTGAGTTATCTTCATCTACGGATGCTAAATCCAATCTGAAACGTTTTATAGCTGCGCACAGTCAAAAGGAAAAACCAGGGAAAGCATAATAGATTTGTAAATGGAGGACAAAAAGTAGTTGATACCGACCTGTATTAGCCGACTGCCTTCTCGGGGTTTTTCAGTAGCGTTCAACCACGAAATAATTTCAAGTGCACCGTCGGATCTGCTTGGTCTGACTCCTGGTGTCTATGTATTAGATGAGTTGTCTTTTTATTGAGGCTGAGGTGTATGATGTTCCATCCATGTTCGAGGAAGCGAATTTGAGGGACCGGATAGTATCCACTCAACTATGCTTTAACATTTTAACTCAGTGCTCACCAAACCGTTTTGCCAGCTCTTTAATTCATGCCTACAACTGGGAGTGGTTCCCAGTAAGTGGAAGGAAGCCATAGTTGTGCCAGAACACAAGGGTGGTTGCAGATCAACTGTTGGTAACTATAGACCTGTCAGCCTGACTAGCATCGTCTCAAAAGTATAAATTCAATTCAATTCAATTTTAATGGTCTGAGAAGCATATAGCTCTACAAAAAACCACAGAATAATATGACAACAACAAATAATATAACAAGCAAAAATGGGATTAGATTTCTTACTGGGCAGTTCAAGAATCAAGTAAATATCCACAAGCAGAAATTGTTTTTGATTGGTGGGATAACAAATGTAGGTGTATCGTGTTAAGATGCACGGGTTTAGGGTCAAATTGGCATCAAGGCTTCTCTTGAAAGTTTGCTGTTATGGTGTGTTCACAACATTATCTGGCAGATTGTTCCAAGTAAAACAAACTCGCACGGCAAAAAAATGTCGTCTGCAGTTTAGTCTCGAGTGAGGGACAGTTAGAGTAAATGTGTGAGCTCTTGTATTATGCGAGCTCCGTAGATTCAATAAGCATTGTAGAGGGTGATTTTCAGTATTCAAAATATTGTAAACCAGAATCAAATCGCCTCGGATACGACGACGTGGATAATCAAATAAATTCAGCGTTTTGATTCGCTCATTGTAGGGTTTCCGGCTGAGTCCAGTGACAAGTTTGGTAGCTCGATGATATATTCGTTGCAAAGTCGCAACATCTTTTTTAAGCCATGGCGACCATGCTTGAACCGCATATTCCATCGTGGGCCTGATGTACGTATTTATAATACAGGGAATTGTCTGTTTTGAGAACCTACCGAAAATTCTCTTTAGGAGTGACAATTTCTGTGATGTTTTGCGATAGACGTAGTTGCAGTGGCTCGACATCCCTAGGGTGTTGCTTATTAACACACCCAAGTCCCTTTGTTCCATGGTCCACGAGAGGCTGTGTGTTCCAAGAAAATACTGGTACTCCACATATTTGCCAATGTTTAACATGTGACACTTTTGGAAATTGAAAAATATGCGATTTTTTAGGGACCAAGCCTGGAGGTTGTCCAGATCCTTCTGGAGCAGTTCGCAGTCCTCCGACTTACTTATCTTAGACCAAACTTTTATATCGTCCGCGAACAGTACGATCTTGCATTTGATGAGAGCTGGTATGTCATTATCATAAAGCGCGAAGAGGATTGGTCCGAGGACGGATCCCTGAGGCACTCCACTTGTCACGGCTACCGACTTCGATAGAGCACCGTCCACAGAGACTTGAACAAACCGATCAGTCAGATAATTTTCTAACCATGCTAACAGACTGCCAGTGATACCACAACGTTCCAGCTTCTGCAAGAGAATACTGTGGTCTACACGGTCAAATGCTTTCGACATATCGAGGTAATATACATGGATAGTATCCCCAGCATTCACTGCTGGAGTCCAGTCGTCAAGGGTAAGGAGAAGGTTAGTGAGGCAGGAGTATCCTCTTCTAAAACCGTGCTGGGCTCCCGAAAATAGCTTATTTTTGTCAAGGTATTTGCTCAGTTTTTTTGCCACGATCCTTTCGAGTATCTTGGATACGGCGGACAACAAAGTAACAGGTCTGTAATTTTCGGGCTCCGCCTTTGAAAATCGGGGAGATTATACCAGATATACATTCAGTCGGTATGACACTTTGCGACAACGATTCGCAGAATAACTGAGTTAGAGGTCCGCATAGAGATTGTGCACAATGCTTGAGTATATTCGGGGTAATTTTTCTCAACCAGGGGATTTTCTGGGATTCAACGATAGAATAGTTCCCAGCACCTCTTCTTTGTTGATGGTTATTGTGTCAAATGTTAGAGGATGCGTTATTTCTAGATCCATTTGTATATTCACGCTTTCCTTTGGACAAAATACTGTAGCATAATAATTTACCAAAGCATCCGCGGTGTCAGCTGCATTTGTGGTCATTCCATTAAAAAAAAACTATTGCGGGACAAAATCTTCCAGCATCTTAGTCGGCATTCTCTGTTGAGTGTAATTCAACATGTATTTCTTAGGGGTAGATCCTATCCGACTAACCATCCTAGTTTTTTTGATATTCCAAATAAAATGCTGTACGAAGGAAAGCCCGTCAAAGCGCTCTACTTAGATTTTAGCAAGGACTTTGAGTTACTGCCCTCTAGAGATCTTGCTAGCAGCAAAAGGCACACATGGTAGTCTACTTACTTGAATAGAACCATTCCTTACAAGTAGGACATTAAGAGTTCGGTTTGGATCCACGTTTTCTAGCCAAAACGACGTGATCAGCGCGGTCCCTCGAGGTTCGGTACTCGGTACACTTCTATTCCATTTTTTCATTGATGACTTGTCGTCTGCCTTGAAGTGTTCATGCTTCATGATGTGAAGTTCATCGGATCAATGAATGAAGACATCTTGATGCATGACCTGGAGCGGGTCATAAACTGGTCATACCAGTGGGACCTCCCCCTGAACCTTAATAAGAGCAAACTTTTATCAGCACCAGGTGATAAGATTTCGGTCCAAGTGTCGGGAAATATCCTCAGTATTTACGCCGCATAGTGTGTTAAAGAATTAGGAGTACTGGTTAGGGCTGACTTTAAATGGGAGGACCAATTTAACGCTGCGACTCAGCGCACACGCAAGATATTTTTCGGCTGAAATCAGATCTACCGAGCAGAAGATCCGGTGTATTCCTGCTACTTTACAAAGCATTAGTTCAGCGCATCTCGAATATTGTGTTCAGGCGTGGTGACCTCACTACAAAAAGGACATCCTTCAACTTGAATGCCTACAGCAACTCGCATCTTTCAGCGTCAACGAGAGAAACCGCACATAGCGTGTTTGATGTCTCTTGATCATTTCTCTGTTAGGCGCCGTCGTTTGAGAAGTGAATTGATTGAAACATTTAAGGTATTGAAGGGTATGAGTGGCATGTAAATTGACGACATTTACTTAAAATTGCTAAGAAGCGTTGTCGGCTAGACTCCAGGAAACACTTTTACAGCCTTGTGGTGTTAAACTTCTGAAACATTCTTCCAGAAAAACTTATATCCTGCAGTTTCGTCTCGAGTTTTAAGCAGGGTTTGGACCCCAACTGGATCAGTTGTTTCAAGAAAATCTCCCTAATTGCAATACAAGCTTAGGTAGTTCACCTTTGTAGCGTAATCCCGTCAATCGAGTAAAGGCTAAATTTGTCTGTTTTTCAACACACGATTCTAATTCATCTAACGTGTCATCGTGCTGGTGAAAAGAAACAGCTTTTTCTTTTTCCAGCATCGGTTATAATGCGGTGCTCCTTAAATATAATCCGGTTAGCACAAAGAGGAAAAACCTTTTGGCAATGGTGGGTGCTTCTCTGCAGCATTCCACTGAAAAAAACATTCTGGACGCTCATTTGTTTCGTTAGCCACATACTGTCTTGTGAAAATTGAAATGAACTGAACTGAGGTGTGTGGTGGTAGCTGTGTGCAACACTTAAATTTTTATGTATATATGTATAATAGAATGTGGGAAAATAGTGTATATACAAAGTGTTAGGAAATACATCATTACGTATTGCAGTGAGTGCAACGCATCGCATTACCACGAAAAATTTTTTTTATTTTCATGTCGTATAATTTTATAACTCCGATTACTTCTTTGGACAAACGTCGGAGCAACTTGGTTTAACAAAAATTAAGAGCTAATCGAGATCAGTTATTTGAAACTTTCTACGTTGTGGTTTGGCATCACGTTTGATTGTCAGACGTTCACGTGAAGTTCACGTGAGTGTGGGTTATTTTGTTTCAAATGAAACACCAAGGACAGTATGATGGAGCACTTTCGTGAATAGAAACTTAAGTTCGGAATAATTCGAAAATTAATTGAAATGGAGAAAATTCTTACGCGACTTCTTTTAAAGCGATGGCTGGTGACGAAATGAACGGTGCGCACCGAGGCGGCAGTGTTATGTTACCACTGCCATAAATGTGTCAGAGCATTTGCGTTGTCGGTTGTCACTGCTTTCCGGTAAGGTAGAGGAGTTTTTTTTAATTCGTAGTGCGTTGAGCTGAAGGGTGACTGAATGCCGCAGCCGTTAGCCTTTGTTCCTTGCTGTAATTCGAGGTGTGGGAACCAAGAACGACAGCAGGAAATTGAGCTTCGTTGGTCACAGTATAGTCAAAGATGTCGCACGAGCTCCGTCAGCGTCACCTGACTGCAGTTCTGAGGATTGTTAGGTGTCAGGTGTTTTGATAGTTGTGTGGTTTGTGGTCCATTTATACCACCAAAGGATGTCCAGTTATAATGTGTCAAGTGTGCTCTATTGCCATGAACACCGCAATTAATTAGCGATCGAGGACTTTGTAACTTATTCACATAATATGTAGCTTAGCTTTATGGACAAGGAAAGTGTTATGCTTTTGTCGTCAATCACGTGATCTAGTAGGACTTAGACATAGATTCATGATTCGTTTGTTTTTATCGGCTTGTTTTGTTATGCCGTCCGTAAACAGGTGCGTCAGCGTGGTTGATTTACTGCGGTTGGTATAAGCTGTTTCAAATCAGTGTTTAAAAACTTGTTTGGGCATACCCTGCAAAATTTGTAGACGGATGGCCTTTTTCCGCTTATTTTGAGTAAATTATTCTGCGCTCAGAGAGTATTCCTAGGTCTGAGTTATGAAATGACTGTCAGAAACTGTGAGCGCATTGAAACCTCTGTGTTGCCGCATGATATCGAAGAGTTCGATTTTTCGGAAAAAATATGGAATTGCGATGACCATGGGAAATAAGTGGGACTCAGTTGTTAGCATTCGCTTCGACGGCGGAAAAAGTATTTCAGGTTGTTAACTTAGAGGTACAGGCAGTATGTAATGTTCTTTTGTTTTTGCATTGTATCTCATGGTACCTGCGAAAGCCATTATTAGTTGTCATTTAAAATTCTTGTAATATGTCGTGATGTCGTTTTAGGTGGTATGCTGATGGAATTTAGTGTCTCGTTGACGCTCCGGATTGTCGATATGACTCGCTCAATTGTTTTATCCAGGCGTGAGATACGAGTGCAAATATGTGTTTGCAGGGTGGCCACGGTGGCTACATGGATATACGCGTTATTCGAGAACATTCTAGGGCAATATGATCAGTGAGTGCCAGCTTTTCATGCAAGGTGTTGTCATCTTGCTCTTACTAGCTTTACCGATAGCCGGAAGACACTCATTCTTCAAGTGTATCAGAAGTGCCTCACATGTAAGAAGAAGAAGAAGAAGAAATTGACTTTATTCGTACACACGAATTTTCAGCTGTTACAATAATTTCACCACAAATTTGAAAAATGATAAACATGTCCCGACATCGAGTTACAATTTGTCGACTGAACGATTTTTCTTGTCCGTCTTAATTGATTGACATACGATCCAGTTTACTAGCAAAAGTTTTTGGGTCAAACGTTTCACTGCAAGTCCCGGTATCTCGTACTTCGTTCTAAAGTGCACCTCCAAATTTGACCTCAGTTGAATTGAAAATATTTGATGCATTTTACCCTTGAAGAAATTAATTGTATGCACGGCCGATTTGAACGTTCCACACAATCTATGATCTTATATGCCACATCACTTGGTAGCAGTTGCTATCAATTTGCTTCGTCCGACATGTTGGAGCGGTGCATGATAGCCTGTTTTATGTTGTCCTACGAAGCTTCGAATTGTTTGTGGTTTTGCATGTCTAAGGGCTCGGTAGCCACTTTTGATGGGAAATTATTCTATCTTTATACTGAATTTAATGTGTTCAATGATAGTTTCATAATTTTCGAATTGACCCCAAATAGTGCTGGATGAACCAAATTGTGGCAAAGTAAGGTTAGAACACTCCTTGGTTTTCCCATCATTCGACATAAAGAAAATTTAGATCTCTGAATAAAATTAAAAATAGAAAATGTTGAACTACGTGATAAGACTCCAAAATAATCTGGACTCGCCAGTTTTTTATGTATGGATATATATATATATATATAGTGAACGGTGATGAGCATTATACGTATGTAACTTGTGCATTGTGGTTCGTGAACACTGGTATTTGTCAGACGTTTAAGTACAGTTCGCACAAGTGAGTGATGAGTGCAAACAGCACGAAACCGGTCGTGGGTTTCTTGTGACGGAAAAGCATGCAAATGAATATATTGAGTGTTATGTCGTTTTAAACGAAACACAGCGTATTATGATTGAACACGTTTTTGAATCGAAACTTACGTTTAAAATTTATAAGGAGTTAATTTGATGTAATATAAATCCAACATGTTTGTTCAATTTGATCAAAAATGTTGTTTCCATGTATCAAGCTTATTGATTAGCAGTCGCAAGTAGACAACACGTATAAATTATTTGTAAATCTTTCGTTTTCAATGACATCTATTTACATTCTAATTGCCCATCTTCATTTCTTTTAAAATTTCCCCAATATACATACGTAAAATTCTATTCTCTTTACTTTTATATTGTAATATAAAGTTATTTTAATTGTGTACGTACTCTCTGCTTGCATACTACCATACTAACCGCATCAAAACTAGTTTTATTTATATTCTTCTTTTCAAAAGACAGCGATTCTTCCTGATTAATGATACTCATAACTTTTCTACTGAAATATTGCGGATAATGAACAGATACGCTATTAGCAGGGCACCACGTCGTTCCAGATCGCGTAATGTTTACCAGATATGATGAGAGAAAAATGCGATAATTGGCCACGCAAATAATTATTTTTTTCTCCAGATGAATCCTTTATCTAGCTGACAGTGATGTTATGGTGTTCTGCGGAAATATTGGTCTTGGAATCACTGTTTAATTTTGACATTGTATGTGACTGTCGTAAATACAAATCATTTTGCTGCCAAGGATTAAGCTCCATTTAGTCTGTGTGTTCCGTGTTGTGTTTGGATATGTAACTTTAAATTGTTAGACGATGTTGATTGAAAGGTTTCACGAAGCGGTGTATACTTCAACCGTGATATGTTTCGCGAAATTTAAATCGACCGTGCTTAAAATTAATTTTTCCACACATTTTTTTATATCATCAAGTATCATATTTATTGTTAAATTTTTAAACATATTTACATGTAAGCCAAGAATATAGTAAGCCCTGAATGCTTTATATGCGATGCACGTTTGATATTTTGAATCGTGAAGTTATTGCCGTGCAGGTTGAAGAAATGTCACATGAATACCGAGAAAGCGCTGTGAAAATATCTTGCAGGCTTAAATTTCGTCGATTACCATCACAACGTTTTACGTCGCTTTTATATGAAATTGAAGCTGTTCCGGATTTTAAAATTTTACTGACGATTTGAAGATTTCTATAAAACTATTAATTACAACTTTTGTTCTTACATTGTCATCTGGAACTTTGAGTGGTATAATTAATATTTATTGTAAAGTTGTTAAATCAAATGAAGCTAATTTCTTCTTTCGTCTTCTTCTGCATTTGCTTATTTATATCTGTGATAATTTGCATACGCCTAGAGAGCAACTGATGTTCATTAATTCCGGGATAATTATTTTCTCGTTTACCCGGAAAATCAATTCGTTTGATTTATTTGTAATTTTTCTCAATATTCTGATTTCATATATCATAAGCCATCACATTTTAATAATATTTGAAAAATTTATTCTAGGTCAACCAACGCATGCGTTAAATGTTCAGGTTATCAAAAATTTGTACAGCAAATTAAAATAGGATAAAACAAATAAGAGAATAAAGCGTTATTTGTAAAAATAAATCCGTTTAATACTGGAATCGAATTCACAGTATGTGAGAAAAATTCCTAAACTGTGATAATAATACACTTCCATTCAAACTTTGTCAGGATGGACAAACGGCATGGATGGTAAGAAATGGGGAGCTAAAATGGAAGTTAATCGATGAGTGATTGGTGCGTCTTGTGAAGAATTGTTACAATAGAATAAATAAAAAATGATATCTGTATAAATTGACTTTTTTCTGAATCGTTGGTTGAGATCACTAATACACGTATATGGAGTAATAAAAATGGGAAAATTTGTAAAAAATTGTAGGGCGTGAAAGAGGGTGAGCTATAAATGGCATTGAGGGAGGGCTCATTGCATAACCTAGGAATGCTGAAGTATTGTCCTCGAATCGAACCGGATTTTCGTTATCTGTCAAAGAGTAATTCGCATACGGAATAAAGCTTAGAAGGATAGATTTCGGGCTAGTTTCGGCGTTTGTACGGTATTTAGAGACACCAAAATGAAATGAAGGATATTGTTATCACCAGCATGTTGAGTGTTCAGCAAAGGACAATAGTCCATCAGTTAAAAAGAATAAAAATGAATATTAAAAACATAATATATTGCAACGAAAGTTATACTTGAATGCCACTGTTACATAGAATTCGTGGTGTTCAAACACAGAATGACATAGTGATTCCTGATCAAGCACTCAAGGCGCTATGGATGACCAAATTAATGTGTTGCTCACATCCACCCCACAAAAAACTCACTACCAATTGATGACAGCAAACAGCCAGGAGCCGGTAGTGGTGTGCAACTGCGGTGGATGTGAGCAACAAATTACTGTAGTCACGTGTGGCAGTTTTTGCGTTGTTTTATTTTTGCTTAGACTTTGTTAGTTCACAAATTAAGATTAAAATATGAGAAATTATAGATTCCGAAGATGTTTTCTATGTATAATGAACACCAGATCTTTGGTGTTGTAGTCTATTGTGTACATTTCTATCAAAATGGAGGCTACATTACAACCGGTGGCAAACACTGTTGAAATTTATCGTATAGTTCTTCCTATATTTGGAAAAGTAAAATAAAGACTTTTGTTTAATTAAGATGTACCCATTTTCGTAACCTGGTGTGTAAATACCCAAGGGTGGGGCCATGCAAGTTACGCCTTAAGACGTTCTCCTCAGGAAGTTATGTGAGGTATTGAAAACAGTTAGGATTTCACACAGCCTTATGTGATTAAATAATCTCCTTGGATGCTCTTTGGTATCAAAATCAGAGATGATGCACCGTAAAATGTCCTCCAGGGGGTTCTTATCACTGACCTGGAATGGTAATGCGGACCGAGTCTATCATAAGTCAATCCTCATCGCGGTGTGAGCATTTGGGTAATCGGCGACATCTATTCCGGAGTTGGAGATTGATAATTTCGCAAACAAAATTACGGATTTCACACATCCTAACTGTGAAAAATACTCGCACGAATACCACAAAATTCAGAAGCTGTAGTAGAAGCAGTTTATGAAAGTGGAATACTGATTTCGGTCTCTGCTACTACCAGCGCTTGGTGCAGCGAGCGTGTAAATAGATGCACTCGGACTAGAATGGAATAAAGACGGCTGCACTACCTTGCAATGAATTCAGACTACGTTATCTGTGTCACTGGTGCATATCATTTCAGAAGTCAGTATCATGCAAACTTCAGAAACCCAAGCCACTCGTCAGACAACATTAACCTTACAGATGGCCAAAGCTACCTGCACCGTTACCTGTGGGCATCGATCTCACGCTCTAGGAATCGGTTTTGTAAGGTCGTTCAGCTAGATATACATAATTGCAGACGTTACTATTCCAATCGTCGATGGTGATTTCTTGTCTAATTTCAACATCGCGGTAGAAATGATGTAACGAATGCTTGTTTCTACCACTGCACAGCTACATTATTTGGACAAAATTATCAACTTGTCTAAGCTATTGGAGGATCAATCCCTATTGTTTTCAACCCTTAAAACAAACCATTAGCTGATTTTTCTAAAGTTTTGAAATTTCAGTCAAAAAGCTTTGTGATTATGCATTACGTCATCAAAACTGGTTGCCCAGAATTTTGTTGACAAAGGATACCTAATCCAAACAAGATAGTTATCAAAAAATATTGGTTGGAGCACACAATGAAACTTGACAGAATCGAGTTTATTTGTGAGCAACATCACTGTAAATTATTGGAAAGAACCAGGCTGATAAGTTATGCTCTAACGAAAAATTTTGAGCACTCAAATGAAAGGCCGTCTCGGATATCTGCCTTATTAACAAAATTCACCATTGCACAACGTCAGTGTAAACCAAAGCTGTCATTTTAGATTGAGAATTAGTTCGTGAGTACCGCCGAATTTCTGTCACAGAAACTCACATTTCAAAACTACGATTACGACTACTTTCAAGTTGTTTTTCGTCAGCATGAATTTTGCCACCGATACTCAATTCAAACTGTTATCTTGTTGGTGATGTTGTAGAATGTGTGAATAAGTGGAAAATGAATGACTCGGGTAATTTCGGGTCAACGATTGGTAGCTGAAGAACAGCTCACCACTTATTTTAAACGTTGTTCCATCAGTCCAACAATAACCAAATTTCCAATGTATTTCACAGCCACTTGAGCATTGCGCCTGATTATTCGTTGTGCCAAACTATACGATTTCAGCCCATACCACGCAGGGCTCGTTTGACATATTTTTCGTTAGGTAGCGCCTAATGCTCATCAGTTTTCATACTTCCAACAATGTCCTCACTGGTATTCGATTCTTTCTGTCTGTGAAATTCAAGCTGTGTTTCGCAATTAATTCTTATTATTGGATGTTGCTGCTTACCTGCTCTACAAAACCGATCAAAAGATTTACATTTGACTTCACTTGACGTCAAGCCACTGCAAAAAGTTTTATTGCAAAACATCACAGTAATTGTCACTTCTAAGAAGAATTTTTCATAGGTTCTTAAAACAGTCAATTAAAGCATTATAAATACGTACATCAGACCCACGATGGAATATGCAGTTCAAACATGGTCGCTATGGATTAAATAAGATGTGGCGACTTTGCAAACAATTAACACACTTGGCGTGGAACTCAGCCAAAAACCATGCAATGAGCTGATCAAAACCATGAATTTATTCGAATTTTCGCGTCGTTGTTTTCAAAAAGGTTTTATTTTGGTTTACACTATTTTGATTACCACAAAATACCCTCTACCATGCTAATTTAATCTGCGGGGATCGAACAAGACAAAAGCTCACATTTTACTAAAACTGCCCCTAACTCGCGTTTGAACTGTAGACGACATTTTTCTGCAATGCGAGTTCGTTTTGTTCGGAACAATCTACCCGATTATGTTATAATCTAACCAAATCTGCTGTTGTTCAAGAATTTGCGCGGTACGTTCAACTTGGTTGTATTTTCCACGCTCTGCTAAAAACTTTTTACGTATTTCCGCTATTCTGTGAAATTACTGTAAAATATACTCACTATTTTACTATATTATATAAAGCAAATCGTCCATTATATTTCGTGCTGATTAATTACGCTTGTGATTAAATCAGCTTTAATTTTTCTCGTAAATTATCGTTACTCATACCTCTCGCAGTCAGATGAGAACAATTAATGCTTGCCTCGACCACAATTGTTACAAAAAAGTGGTCAGGGGCATTGAGTGCACAGCGTGCAAGCGTTGGGCTCACCCTAGCTGCTCTGGCATACATAAATTTCACTATGGGATTTATGCAAAATACCGATGGTTACAGTGGTATTGCAGCTCCTGCCATAAGGCTGCCAGTGACGCTGCTTTTATTATTGTAAAACCTCAAAATAGTGAAATCTCGCTTAGCACGTCTAACGTCGTACCCACTCAAACCTATGTATCTGTTTTGTGTGCAATCATGAGCCCGGGGACAACTGCAGTCAAGGCGGAAGTTGACAAATTTAACCAGTTACACCATCCTCCCAAGGAGGCCAATGTAAGGAGAACTTTGGAAAAACGTGCAAATAAAAAATCTACATTACCTGTAGCCGAGGGGAAAGTCGAACAGGTTAGCCAGGTAACACGTACACCCAGGCAAGCTGCCACTCCCAAGGTGGACAATGTAGCTGGAACCTCTAAAAAGCGTACTAAGGCCAGTAAGGTCAGTACACAAAAACGGCAACATTCAATTGATGCCGGTTCGCCTGTGCTGGAGCAAATTATTCAGGAATTGAATGGTTTGCGTCAGCAAATCGAAACACCGCACAGCTATTCCTCTGTTCCGAAATCTAAAACTAGAAATGTACTAGTTTTTAACCGAGCGGAACCATTTATTTAGGAATCTAAGTCTCACAGAGATCTTGATCGTAGGTGTATAAAACGATCTTCCCCCAATGGTGGATATGAAGCCTTCTACTCCCGCAGTGCGAATCCACCGAATAGGAAGATGGAGGATGGGTAACTGCCCTCGACCAATCCTGGTTGAATTTAATTATCAGGCGGATCGAAATGCATTCCTGGCTAGGGCTGAGTATATCGCAAACTCAACGCTAGATAAACTTCAGGTGAAGCCCGACAACCCTCCGTCCCGGATTCGGCAAAATGATTCTGATTCCAATAGGAGAAACTTAGCAATGAGAACATCGGTCATTCTTAACCCGGATGCAGCGCAAAACGCTATTCAGTCACAGACGGGCATACCGAACAGCACTTTGCCACTAGTCTTGCTGTCCGGCCCAGATGACGTTGATTGTCTTAGCGCAATTGACGATGGCACCCGAGACGATGACTCCAGTAGTTGCTTCTCTTCTATGAATGCGGTCTCAATTGTCAGGCAACGGTCCGTTACGTTAACGCAAGAGGCTGCCGAAACTGATGCTCCTGCTCTAAGTAGCACGCCAAAAACGTGCAGCTCCCTCGGGTGCTTCGACCGAGGGCCAAACAGGACTAGTTTCAGAAGCACGAATAACCAGTGCCCAAGTATTGTATGCAAATGTATGCAGCATCAGGAATAAGTGGGCTGAACTTTCTCTCTGCGTGGCTCAGTTACACCCAAGGGTTATTGCGCTTTCTGAGACCTGGCTGTCTGCGATTGATGAGGTGCCGGTAAACATCAGTGAACAGTATCTCGTCATAAGATGCGATAGGCCGGGCGATAGGAGAGGCGGTGGCGTTGCACTGCTCTTGGAGTATGGTTTGCACAACATGGGTACAGGGATATCTCTAGCCATTGAAACGTCCAAGTTGTTACGAGTATCCTGACTTGCTACAAGTCATCGCTCGCAATTGCTTGTGTCTACGTCACTCCCAGTGCATCCATACAGGAGTTTACACAGCTTATTGAGACACTCGACGGTTTGTTTCACTCAGCTCACAGTGTACTTATCTTGGGTGATTTCAACCTCCCAGACATAGATTGGCCTGTCCCCACTGGTCTAGTCACCCAACAATCTGACACCTTTCTCGAATGGCTCCATAATCATGCGCTGCACCAGCATGTCAATGATCCTACAAGGTTTCGCCATGGATGCACTCCATCCACTCTTGACTTGGTATTGTCGTCCCAGCTAGAAGCCATTAGTCATTTAAAGTACCTACCGCCGCTCGGCAAAAGTGATCACATAATGATAAGCTTCGAAGCGATATTGCGTTTTCGCAAACCTTTCTCTCGTCCTAGACGCAATTTTAGGCGTGTAGACTGGGGTTTACTCTTGCAGACTTCAAAATCTTCCCTTCAGTTATCTAGTGATTCAAATGAAAGTGAAAACTGGGATAGAATTTCTAAGTATATGAACGAGTTACAAGACAAGCGCGCTTCGCTGCTGTGTGTGAGAAGGCATCGAAGGCCACCCTGGTGGTCTCCTCGAGTCCGTAGGTCTACCCGTCTATGGTGGCAATATAAGCTATCCCTTCTGGTTCTTGGGCCCGCTACAAAACCTCTCGGAATGCCGGTGTTAAATTACAACGTGTGCTCAAACAGGATTTTGAGTTATATCTAGCTAGGGATGCTAAATCCAATCTGAAAACGTTTTATAGCTACACACAGTCTAAAGGAAAAACTAGGGAAAACATAGGGGATTTGAAACTGGAGGACGGAAAAGTTGCCGATACCGACCTGTCTAAGGCGACTGCCTTCTCAGGGTTTTTCAGTAGCGTTCAACGACGGGATAATTTTTCAATCGCACCGTCAGGTCTGCTCAACCCGACACCTGGTGTCCATGTATTAGATGAGTTGTCCTTCAATGAGGCTGAGGTGTTTGACGCACTTATCCATGTCCGGGTCAACAAATCTGAGGGACCGGATGGCATCTACTCAATTATGCTTAAAAATTTTGCATCAGTGCTTTCCGAACCGTTTTGCCAGCTCTTTTATTCATGCCTGCAACTAGGAGTTGTTCCCAGTAAGTGTAGGGAAGTCATAGTCGTGCCAATACACAAGGGTGGTTGTAGGTCAACTGTTGGTAACTATAGACCGGTCAGCCTGACTAGCATCGTCTCGAAAGTAATGGAAAAACTGCTCCGTGACAAAATCTGTCAGCATCTTTGTCGGCATTCTCTGTTGAGTGTAACTCAGCATGGATTTCTTAAGGGTAGATCCTGCCTGACTAAACTTATTAGTTTTCTCAATACTGCCACGAAAAGGATAGATGAAGGGAAGTCTGTCAAAGCCCTCTACCTAGACTTCAGCAAGGATTTCGATTCCGTAAATCACCGCCTTCTAGAGATTGAGCTTGCAGCCAAAGGCATACGAGGTAGTGTACTTGCTTAGATAAAGGCCTTCCTTAAGGGTAGGACATTCCGAGTTAGAGTAGAATCTACGCTGTCGAATCAAACCGACGTGATCAGTGGTGTACCCCAAGGGTCGGTACTTGGTCCTCTTCTATTCCTGATTTTCATCGATGACTTGTCCTCTGCATTGAAGTACCCATGCTTCATTTTCGCGGATGATGTGAAATTCATTGAATCAACGGATGAAGATACCGTGATGCACGAAATTGAGCGGGTCATAAACTGGTCATACCAGTGGGATCTCCCACTGAACCTAAATAGGAGCCAACTCTTGTCAGCACTGGTTGATAAGATTTCGGTCCAGGTGGCATGGAATTCCCTCATTGTTAACGCTACACAGTGTGTTAGGGACTTGGGTGTACTGGTTAGGGCTGACTTCAAATGAGTGGACCAATGTGCCGCTGCGGCTCAGTGTGCACGCAAGGTACTTTTTTTGGCTGAAATCAGTGCTATCGAGCAAAAAGACCCGATGTATTATTCCCACTGTAAAAGGCATTAGTTCGGCCGCATCTTGATTACTGTGATCAGACGTGGTGTCCTAATTACAAAAAGGACATCCTTCGACTTGAAAGCGTACAGCGCCTCGCAACTCGCATGATTGAAGGTCAACGAGGAAAACCGTACGCTGTGCGCCTAATGTCTCTCGATCTTTTCTCCATTAGACGCCGTCGTTTAAGAGGTGACTTAATAGAAACCTTTAGGATCTTGAAGGGTTTGAGTGGCGTGCAAATGAACGACTTCTTTACCTTAAGCTCCGAGCTGGGCACCCGGGGCCACACACTTGAAATGGCTAAGAAACGATGTCGGTTAGACTCCAGGGAACACTATTCCAGCCTTAGGGTTGTTAACTTCTGGAACATTCTTCCAGAGGAACTTATTTCCTGCAGTACCGTGTCTAGTTTTAAGCAGGGTTTGGACCGCAACTGGGATAAGTTGTTTCCTGAATACTCTCCTTAATTGCTATACAAGCTTAGGTTTTTTCATCTTTTAGCGTTATCCCGTAAATAAAGTGAGGGCCTGAGTTCTGTGTTTTTTATTTATTATACACGATGCTACTTCAGTTGACCTTTCACCGTGCTGGTTAAGAGAAACTGCTTTTTCTTTTTCCAGCATCGGCTATAACGCAGTGCTTCCTAAATTCAACCCGGATAATCTCTTAGCTTCGCGATCGGCGAAGATTTCAAATAGACAAGAAGAATAAACGTTTTGGCAGTGGTGGGTGCTTCTCTGCAGCGTTCCACCGAAAGAAATTCTGGACGCTCGATTGGCTTGTTAGCCACATACTGTCCTGTGCAAACTGAACTGAACTGAACTAGTCTCGATGCCATTTTGACCGTGAACCAGTGCTTCGAAGAAAACTACACATCTTGACCCAAGGCATCAATATATGTCACCCCACCAATCGGAAACAATTTCTACCCCTTGGATTTTTACCTGATTCTTGAAATGCTCAATAAGCAACCAAATCTCATTTTCACTTGTTATATTTTCCGTAGTCGCCATATTATTCTGTGGTTTTTGTAAGGCTAAATGGTTTTTATACTAATAACATTTAATTCAATTTAATTAACTTAACTTCATTCAAAATTCATCAGTAATTCAAAAACTTAAAAGAATCTAAAGACAGACAATTGAGTGAAAATTAATTCCCCTGTAAAATGAGTAAATAGTTTGTGTGGGTTTATTAAAATTTAATTAGAATTACAATGTGTTACAACGAACTGGATATCAGATGAAATTTTGAGTTTTATTTAAGACATGCCTGGCAGAATATATTCTCAGTGGTGGTACAATATAACGTGTAATGTTTGTCAATATATGTGCTCAGAACATGGTAAAGTGTTGATAATTTCTAGACATGCTGGCTAAAATTTTATATCAAAATTAAAATAGAAAGCTGGAAATAATTCCCTAAATGCCGTTTGAGTTAAGGCTAACATTTTCGCAAAAAAGTGAATGAAATGGGATAAGAACAACAATTCAGAGTATATTAAACACAAAAAGATAGATCTAAATTTGATTTTAAAATACCATTAATTGTTGATATTGATTTCACCTGCTTGTATATCAATCGAAGCACAATACACCATTGTTCAAAATTTTGCGAAAATCATGAAAATGCTCGAATCTTTCATTGTGCAACTTTTGATTTCTTGGATTTTTTCAATACAACTTTGAAAATACTTGTCACTTTATTACGGAACTTAATATATCATTTTTAAATCACATTGAAGCAAATTAAAATTCGTAAACAGCGAATTAGAAGAAAAAATAATTTTATTCAGTCGTCAATATTTCTTTTTTGTTTAAATATACTAATTCAATAATAATAATGGCGTATCACAATTTCTTGCGGTAGTTACGAATTTTTATTTTGTCGCTGCGATGGATTCCACTGTCGAAAATGCCGAGGTCAAATCTGTAAGACTTTTCTCGTATAACTCATGTCAGTCTCCCGTAAAAGATATTGAAAATAAAGTTGAAGAACTAAAACGCAAGTCCAAGTCCGATACTTGTGAAGAAGTAGCAGTTGCTAATGGAAAGTCTGTTGAACCGGAAATTAAAAAAACACGTTTATCGGATGTTGAACCAGAACCAAAAGGTTTGTTGAAATTTATATACTTATTTAAAACAGAAAAACCTAGCGAACGTGGTGATGAAGGTACATTGTTTTCCTTATTAATTCATTTAAATAGATGCAAAGAATGGGAAAGATATCTGTTCAGATAAAGGTAAATACAATCATTTTGTCTTAAATTTTCGCACGATTAAAATTGCAGCTCGGCTTAAGTAAAAATCTAATGATCTAGCTATAGAATTCTTATGTTTGATTTTTTGTACAATGTAATCTCGTCCTGCTTGTTTCCTCGATCTATGTTTGTATGTAGTTTTATCTGAGAAAAGTTGTAAAATGTTCGTGCAAACGTCATATGACGGTAAGGTATCAATGAATCTTTAGGTAATTGTTGAATTTATTAGCTTGAAAGGTCCATAATCGGTTCAGTCACGTTAATTAATTTATTGTCGAATTGAAAGCGTTCACTTTACGTAATTAATGCGACAGTATTTGAAGTAAATTTACCCCATCGCTTTCTTTCAGATGAGGAAAAAAATACCGAAGAAGATGAAGAAAAAGATGACGATGAAGAGGAAAATGCTGAAGTTTCAGACGAAAAAGAAGGTAGGTGTCAACCCAACTCACAATTTACAAAAGAATCTGACGATGGATCAGATCACTCTGTCCCGGATTCGGAATCCCACGAAGATACACAAGAATAACTGTCTGCATTTTACGACCCGAAGCATTTATGTTTGATATTTTTATTACATTTTTATCGTTCACGTTATATCATGTCTTAACCAATGTTGCGACCTCTGCCAGTTCAGAAACCCTGGTTGCCATGTATTTTATATTGGTCATTCTGAATGGCTGTATAACAGCTTTTCCTGTACCTGTCTATGTGAACTTGTTTGAAATGCAATTTGACGTCAAATAAAAATACTGAAGTGGAACTTTCACTTGTTCTGAGATTCTTGTGAACGTTCATGTGTAGATTAATCGGGGAATTAATGAATGAGTTCGTTGGTTTTAATGATACTAAAGCCAATCCTGGCTAAAATCATGTTGATCGGCTACGCTTTTCGTAATTTACGCAACACCGAGTACATGTCTCAGCGGAACTCTAAATTCTTATAGGTGGAATGCGTGCGTTTTCATTGGAACTCAAGAATATCAGTTCGTCTAATTAACTAAAATTATGAAGTCGTCTTGTTACACGTTGCAGTCTAAATTCTGGTCGCCGTCTAAAAGCGATTGATGTCTTTCGTTTTCTCAGTCCTGAACACCTGCAGGAACATTGATCAACTATATTTATTCTGATATTCGACAAGATCGCCAGTTGTTCCCATTGATTGTTTGGGTCACCATGACGTCAATAGTTAAGGCGCTTTATCACTGGTAGTCAGATCTGCTTGTTGCCAACGTGCAAGTATGCAATATCCCGCTCTTTTTGTTTTCCTGCTTTTGTTTCATGTTGCTTGGTTCCTGACATGTGCCTAATGATGATGATACTTTTCAATATGTTCAGAAATTGTACTACGTGAGTGTGGTAAACTTTGCAATATCTTGAGACCAGGTGTGACTTTGTCATCAGTTTCCGATAGCTGTATCGGAGCAGTACTTAAGAGCTTGTCTGTCAGAGGGGGATAGTGGGCTGAAGCAAGAGCTATTGTCGATTCCCAACTATCCGGAAGCCCGACCCAGGTGGTGTGTCATGCGCGAAATGGCAATATTATGTGAAATATTCCACGAAGGCTAATGAACGCGGTCCTTCAGCGCAAAGGTATTATTAAATTTATTGCATCCGGGTGAGTAACGCTCCACTGTTTAGCATAAAGATTACGTGTTTTACACAAAGTATAGTTGAAAAGCTCTACTTTGTCTATTTTATTGGGTGACGCAGGTCTAGCTCGACTGGCATCAATTTAATTATGACGGAACTGTCGAGGTTCTGGGGACATAAACCAAGAACAACTGTCAGTGAGAAAAAAGCATGTGTTTCAAACATCGTAAATAGTTATCGAAGATAGCAAAACATTGAGTGCGTTGCGATGGAACTGCGGAAAATAATCGTCGATGATTGTAAGTAGGTAGCGATTTCTGCTAATATTCCTCAATGTTCTGAAAGGCTGGTTTGCTTTGATTCGATACGATTTTGTTTTTGAAGCTATAGTTCTACCTTAAACGCAGTCATCCGTCCAAATTTTCCAACAGTAATTGCCACGATTGAAGTAATTAAAACTTTGATCCCAGGTTTGCCCTAACTCGTTTCTGTTGCTCTAAATATGAAGAATAAAAATAAAACAAAGAATACGTGATAATGCATCCGCTGCATGGCTTTCTTGTGTCGGAGGTCGGACGATTTCATACTGATACTGGTTGCAAGTGCCATTGATAGATTCTTCAATTAGCATAAATTTGAAATAATCTTCAATTTGCAGCGTTTCTGGTTGTTTTACACGGAGAAAATGAACGTTGTCCGCAGACAGTTTGAACCTGCACTTTCAATTAGTCTCAACAATCGCTTACCACCGTTTAGTGATGCTCAATGCCCACGAAAGTACAGCACTAGTGTTCTGTTTCAATGTACTAGCGACAGCCACGTCATGTAGGTCAACGGTTCCTAGTAAAGGGCTTTCCAAACAAAACTTTAGATGGTAGAATAAATTGAAACGGATCCAGAAATAGAAAACTACCAGTTAAGATAGATTCCATATATAAAATCTTAGAAATCCAGTTTCATTATTAATAGCTACTATCTATTGTGCTTTTAAGGTGGTTAAAAGCACTACTTGTTTCAATGCTGCTACACTTCTTGGATCTGGTTTGACACTTTCATTCTTCGAAGCCAACCGTCTTCGGTTGAATCGGCACCAATTTTTGTGTTATTAAAGTTCAAACCATGTGTTTTTGCGATTTCTGAACATTCCGACCATTTGTTACCAACGACGACATATTGATATGCGATATTTGGGTTTTGTTGCGTTGAGCTTGTTTAAATCTGAAACGGTTCACAAGTAATGGGGGATTTGAAATGTTTATGCGATTCGAGGAAGTTACGCCCGTATAAAATGTCAGTATATTAGTTGGGCTCACCTGAAATATGGATCAAAGCTAAAAAGAATCAGAATTGATTCGGAGAAACCTTTGGGTTTGATATTAGCTAGAGCGGTATCACTCCTTTCCTCCAGCGATTAGCACGGGCTACAGAAGGATTTACGTAACTCACAGTTGCCTGACTTCACAATGACCCGTAAAGAGGCGCTGAGCACAGTATCTGACAAGAAGGAGCAGAGAGGTTTATAAACGACCGAATTAACATGCCAGGTCGACGACCTTTTGAAAATGACATTTACAGCAACTCTCCTATACCGCATCGCGTGCGGGGTATCTCTCTCAGATGTCTGTCGAACCCAGACAAATAACCACTTGTTCGTTCTAATACAGACAATAACATTTTCACATTCTTCTCGATCGATATGCTTGCTCGCGTTAGTCTATTTGTGCCAGATTCAGTTTGCTGGCCGGTTCGAAAACCCAAGGTTCTTTGCAGACTGTTCGGCTCCATGCGGCTGATGAATGTATGATTAATCGTAGCCTTTTGGTATTGTCATTTAGTGACGGCTCAATAATTATATTTTCTAGCGTGAAAATGTAATTATCTAAAAATTCCTAGTAAACAACAGATTGTCCTTCCAAAAGGGAAACCAAAGCCCTTGGATGGATGTCATTTCACTTTGAACGGTGACGGCTTTTGACCTTAATCAGATTCTCAGCCATGTTGCATGTGCAGTGGCACATGCAACTTATTTGATGGGATGAATCGGTCGAGGTAATTCTGAATTACATGGGGTCATACCATGCTCGTGATATGTCATATAACACACGTAACTTTGGGAAATCATCAGTATGATGATACAGGAGGTGACTAATCGCGAATGAAGGTATCGAAACGTTCGTATACTATGGGTTCGATCCACCCACGTACACCTTCATCGGTAGTGCGTGATCTTTTCCCGCTGCCAAGTGGCGTCTTTAGGTTACATTCTAGCTTCAAAAGTAATAACGGCCGTCCTGATTTAACTCACCAACATTGTTATTATAAACTTCCAGGTTCGACGATAATGGTCAAGACAATTATTAACATATATATCGATGTTTTCCAGGAATAGAGCACGTCTTTTAATGGATAGCTTTTCTACGTGTATGAAGGAATGTGTTGTTTGAAAACTTGCTAGAGGGAACCAGTCGATACCCGTCGGTATTAAATTCCAAGTGACGTAAATATATGAATACCGATCATTCTCCTTGCTTTATTTTATTATGGAAAATTATCTCGTTAGTTTATATACTGGAAGCAGCTAACGTTGTTGGTTGCGTCTAAAGTGACTGCTTAAAAATCAGCATCCTCGCCTTCAGGGTTCTTTTAAACTAACTAACTAACTAAACAATTTACAAGACACAGCAAAGTTTTCCAACCTTCTGATGCGTTGTGTTTGCGGATGCGAGCAATCAAATTTCCCGCTAGACGATTGTGGGATTTGTCACTACAAAGTGTTCAACCTCATGCGTTGCTCCGTTTTCCCATGCGCATTGCGCTCAAATGCTTGAACAGGGTTGGCTGCCTCGCTCTTGTCCGACATGAATTCCACTGTTTCAAGGCACATGGAACCTGGTTATCGGCGGAGCGCGAAACCAGACGTGGTTTGTGTGTGCATTTAGATGGGGAATCGTTTGAATATCGCTACTTGGTTTGACAAAGGAATTCAACATACAAAAGAGATTATCTTTTGCATTACTTCATTTTACACAACCGTAACTCACGACTAGTATTCGACATTACATAATTAAGAGTTATTTATTGTTTGTAAACTATTATTTACTATTTACTCTGGGTAATTGTGAAGCTATGTGCATTCTTGAATATTGAAAAGCGGCAACGTTTTTGTTCGTTTATGGAAAACTGTGTCCAACGTCTATCTCCTCGATCGATACGTGATGAGCCCTTGAAGTAGCATGTGGCAAACCTGGCAACCTGTTTTGTTTCAAGCCACGCTTTGGTGATATGCCAGCCAACTGTGAATACGCACTCTTCTACGGATACCTTATCCACAGGGGAAAAGTAAACTATGGCCACGATCAATGAATGCTCTTTGACAACCAGGCTGGTTTGCCTAATAGAATTAACCATACCACAATTTACGAATCTCGAATGATCGATCCATCTCCGCCAGACATTGTAACCTTTAGATTAGCCATTTTGCTATCTCATATTCGTTTCATTTCACATTCATCCCAGTGAGGAATCAGCCGATTCTGTTTGTCTACTAGACACATACTTACCAACGTTGTCTGGGTCAGCGCGAAAACGACGCTTCGACATGTCACGCTCAGACGGGCTGTGGGCGACTTCATTATTCTTTGGACTGTGGAGGCGTTTGTTTGTTTGTGTGTGTGTGTGTGCACAATCATTTACTTTCATTCTGAGGCCTGCGGTTACCTTTTTGTGGGATCGCTCCAAATGGCCTACTTAATCATTTCGTTTTATGATGATGGGTTATCATTTTGGTGTGAAGGTATCTGTTGCGGACTTTCAAGTAGCCAGAGGATCTCTTAGGCACGTAATTTAAAGCGTTTTTTTTGCGCGAAAACCTTAACACCATTTTAGCATGTAGTCTGGACGAGAAATTCCTCTTGCGACAATGATGCAATGTGAATGGAAATCTTAAGCCTAATCACACCAGACTATTACGGGAAGAACAAAATCTACCTGTACTAAGCTTTGACAGAGAAGCCTTCCACGAAGCATCTAATAGCTTAGAAATAGCGACTAAAATGCAATCATTTGGTTCAGGCCAGCGTGTATTCAAAAGAGTGTACAGTTTTGCACTCAATAAATTTCCCAACGTATTGCATTCTATCATACAGTTTGCTTTCGATTTCACAATGCTTCCGAGGACTGATAGAGGCTCTCACTGGCTAACTAGTTAGATATGTGTAAGGAATAATCCAGTGTCCTCTGTGTAGCATCACCTGCATCGAATATTAACAAATTCAATACATTTGATGTTCAAACACGGCATGTTGAAATGTCATCTAGCTTTGAAATTTCAATTGCCGTATTCTTTCCAACAGAAAGGGCCCAAGTCACATTGTTAAAGACAGCTTGTTTTCCGAAAACTGGTACGCTGAATGACCGATATATTGTCGCTCATATCAGTTGCACTCACGGTCCACATGAGTTGTGCGATGCGCCGCCGTGTCGATCGATTTTTACAAGCACACACAACTCATTGAACAGCACACTTGCACACACACACACACACTCTCGGAACGGTGCAGCGACTTTCACATGTTTAATGACACTATTGTTTGTAGTATCAACACGTATAGATTGTCAATAGTATGCAACCTTAAATACAGTCTTATTTTATACTGTACAAGGTAGATGTACATTCAGGATAGTAGATTGATAATGGTTTTCTCCATAAGTTTGGTGATTTCGGCTGCTTTTAACTAAATTGTATCCTATTTTGTCATTCGTATGAATTGATTGGTTAAAAACATTTAACCTATGTGGTAGCAGATCCCATACCTACAAGTAAATTATTCCACACTCTAAATCAAATCGTCGAAGGTTTATCTTTGCTGTCCGAGTTTCTTTTGCATCTAACTCTCTGCCCCCAAATATCATTTGTGCATCAAGCGTGAACATGTTCAAGGGTGAACTTGACAACTATATGTTGATCAAATCCAACCTCTCTCCTTTATACATAAGCTGAACTTCCAAATGGACATAATATCTTTGTTGCGTTTATGCGTTCCGATATTTTAATCTATGTTTAATGTAAG
The DNA here is from genome assembly GCA_013407085.1 of Atriophallophorus winterbourni. Taxonomy (NCBI): domain Eukaryota; kingdom Metazoa; phylum Platyhelminthes; class Trematoda; order Plagiorchiida; family Microphallidae; genus Atriophallophorus; species Atriophallophorus winterbourni. The sequence goes on from JACCGJ010001093.1 coordinate 55,736, forward strand.
GTATTTGCTTTTTACACCATTAAAACCTTGAATTAGCTTGAATTTGGTTACCATTGAATGTCCTGGATATAACTTTGAATTTACCGGTTTGTACTACTTTAAATTTAATGAAGTGATTCGATTACATTGTTACGTTGTGTTAAATCGACCGTAAGACAGGCGGGCGAATGAGCAATCCAGATGCAGTTCATCATGCATACCCCAAGACTGTTTTAATGCTATTTGCATTGAAACAGCGGTGAAATGGTAAACATTGTCTGCTGCTGCAGCAACCTGTTCAATCACATATACCCACACGCGTGTTTGGGTTTATACCCATGGGCATGAACCAAACGTCTGTATTTGATTACTTTTTCATCACACTCACGCACAAGTTTGACCCACTTCATTCGACAGTGTTGATCGCCTGCCATTTAAACAAGAATCAGGTCATGCTGAAATCGCCTCAAAGCAATTTTTTATGGTAATTATTTGATGTCGTTTGGCTCCAGAAACAGAAGCTTCGTTCCAACATGGGCAAAGTTTGGGACGTATGAATTATTGCGTGTGTGTATTAAAAGCATGCGGGTTGACGGGTCATTTAACCTCAACTTCTCTCGAAGTGTTTTGTTAGCAAAACATCCTAGAAATTCAAACAATACGGGTAAGTGTGTCGTTTGATCATGTATACGGCTACTCATTCTCACTCTTTACGCCCTATCAGGTCACGGCGATATTAGATAGATAATTATCGTTCAATCTATTTGGTCGTTTGTTTCGGTCAGGAACGAATCATTACCGTAACAATTGGTATAATTAATTGTTCCTGTATAATAATGACAAACCATTAGGTGTCAATTATTAATCTAGTCCTCGGGAAGCCGTTAACTTCACTGGTAGCTTGTTGCTTGACATCTGAATATCTTGGAAACTTGGTCAAAATGCTTGCGATGTGTAACTCTTACGCTTTGGATGTTAAAAATGATAAAATACTAATCCGTATTTCCTCTTTGGAACTTTCTTACTCACTTGCGAAACCATTCACACTTTGGCAAAACATCAACCAGAGTTCTTCATTCATTCCGGGCGTCCGATAAACAAAGTAGTTGTTATCATCCAGGCCGATTTTCCTCGTAACATTCTGAAAACATCAGAGTCTGAACCAAAATATTCATTTGCATACCTTTCCATCACACCCCACACGACCGGTTTCGTCCTGTTTGCACTCAGCAGGTATAGACAGTAAGATCAGGATCCGCATGCGATTGAAACAGTGGAGTAATGGTAAACAAGTGTTTCAAGCGGATGCGGATCCTGATCTTACTGTCCCTACCTGATAAGTGCAAACAGCACGAAACCGGTCGTGGGGTGTGTGATGGAAATGCATACAAGTGAATATTTTGTTTCATGGTTATGGGTTTAACCCCACTAAACATGTGTTTGGACATGTGATTAAACACGTTGATCGTACCAGCCTTATCCATCAGAGTCTAACGTTTTCTAAGCTACTTTTATAGTGTTTATTTCAGAAATGGTTTGCATGCCATAGCCGTATTAGCCTATCGAACGCTACCTTTTCTTAGCTGATGCGTTGCCAAACGCCTTCAACCTTTATGATTACAGTTTAACGGGATCTTGGTAGGCTTCTAAAGCACCTATTTTCAAATATAGTGAGCGCTTGGATTCAATTGAGATAATATCCTTTCTTCTCGCGATCTTACTCTTCACAATAAAGAGAAATTCGCACATACGGCTCAGTTAACTTGACCATCTGAACGTGTCAGTAGATAATATCGGTGTCTGTAGCATTCGAGCGAATGATGATTGCGATATGGTTCTCCAGTCTTACGCAAAATAACGGCTGTGGACCATCAGCCTGTTGGGTGAGGCGACCTCACCCAAGACAAGTGCCACCTCGGTAATGTCCTTATCCGAACAGTACGGATGCATGCTGTTACATGTTGTAACCTTACGCTCCAATGTCCTTATCCGCTTACTTCGCACACCCTTTCTGTTCTCTATATAAACACTGACCCTAGCCAGCTCTAGGACCTGTGTCCTAAGTCTCGGCTTGGTCATTTCATTACCACCCTGTGTTGTTCTGTTCTCTGTCTCGGTGGGCTTGGTCTCACGTATCATCTAGTTGATCACCTGACATAACTGTCTCTCGAATCCAGCACATAGCAACTGGCGACGGGGTGTTTCCAATCACGTCCTCCGAATCCGAAGTGTCTGTTTTACAAAAGCTGCTCGAACGTCTACTAAAAGAAGCTGATAATTCTTCCTAATTATCCTAAATCTCCAACTATTGAAACTCTCATGTCCTCTATCATTGAATTTCACTTCGACCCGTATAATATTGTGACCTTCGACATGTGGTTCCGGCGTTATGAAGATATATTCCGAATCAACCTCAAGGACCTGGGAGATGACTGCAAAGTTTGACTGCTTTTGCGTAAATTGGGTGCCACGGAATTAGACAAGCATGATCCATGCAAAGTTCCGCACAATAAATACTGTACGTACGCTGAAATACCGCCAGGTTACCGAGTCGTAGATAGACATGCGAATGAAATTAGATAATGACGTTAAAAAATGACGAGGAGCTTCTAACATCAGTTCCCACATTGTCAGGCGCATCTTCAACTCTGAAAGAGCTATTTGAATTCTCAATACAAACGTTACTTCAAATTGAACCTTTGTCTACCATTTAATGAATGTTTCAAGACTAACTCAAACTAACCTAGCTGTAAGGGATAGGGATGTGAGCACCACAATATATTAATATGGCTGTCGTTACGAGCTGTTGGAAGTCAGACCGTCAGTGTAATATAGGTGCAGGTGAGGGGGCAAGAAAGACAAGAAAAACAAACGGTTGTGGCACGTAAGTGACTAGGAATCACATTGTGATTCTGTGTTTGAACATCGTGGTTCGTTATACGAACCCTATGTAACAGTGGCATTCAAGTATAGCTTTGTTTGCCACTTATCCACTGTTACAAGGCTCACTGAACCTAACCTTACTGTCTCTGCCTGATAACGGTAAACAGCCACAAACCGGTAGTGGTGTGCAAGGGATGGGGATGTGAGCAACAGATTACTTAAGAAGATTATTATTTTCAGTTTTTAAGCACTCAACTCGGATTCAAACTCATTGTGCATTTGAAGATCGTGGTTCATACTACGAAAGGTGAAACTTGAGAAGGAACAGTCGATGAAACTAGTAATGCATACATAAACGGTATCGTAATTTGAAAGTCGACTTGAAAATTACCGCAGCCAAAGCATCTCAACCCGCTTCTCATAATGAAAATTGTGCGTGTATGAACGAGTAAACGTCATTTATCTATAAAAAAAAGTTTGCAGTGAAATTGTTAAATCAGTTTTTCATTGCAACATTTCTTTTCACGTATATGGATTCTCGATCGGTCTCAAATATATTCAACAATTTTAGTCACTCATCAAAGTTTTAGTCGTCACAATCCACTTATCAGTGTCTACCGATAAATAAATCAGTAGTCAGGCGCTAGGAAATCTATGCTGACGCACAGCCTGAAAGGTGAGATCCAGTAATCTTAGGTCTAAGATACTGTCTAAAGCCTATAACAGGACAGGATAGCTATTTATTTCAGTGTGTGAATAGGGTTTAGACCATTAATTACCTCATAGATTTTTATTGTTCCTTCTGTTAAGATAGTCATAGCAACACCGAATTCAATGCACGATCACAACATAAGGATGATAAAGTGTGGTATAATGAACTTTTTAATCGCCAACAATGAATAATATATCAAGCCTCATTCGTAATAAAACGCATCAGTATATACCATGATATTTCTTAGGAAACTTAGGACTAGGCAGATAAATGTAATTGAATCTTAAACCTTGTTCGCACTGACGATGGCTCTGAGTCAACAGCGAAATATCCCGAAAAACTGTAATGACTGATTTGTACAACAATCCGATTTCACGACTTTCGTGACTATCCGTGTGGCTCATTTAAATTTGCCATCTCGGTCCCATATTCCATCTCTCCTATCGATTATTGTGTGACTAGTCATCGCCTACAATACTTCCATTCCAATGTCATTTGTACGACACATAAATGTTCGCTGTTAGTGCGGTACAAACCGAAACCAGTGGAATTCTATGTGCCTTATGTGAGATGCCTCGATGACGCACAACGTACAGTACACTGAATGTGCGTGTGTGTGTGTGTGTGCGTGCGCGCTACTAGCTACATTGTTACAATACGACAAACGTGACCATACGTGAGTCATATAGAGGCAAGAAAGGATTTTAAATTTGAATTGGAGGTCATCTGGTATTGATCGCACTAGGAACTTTATGCGGATCCCGAAACAGGAAGAATTTGAATTTGCACATGAATAATTTGATGTCAAAAACGGTTTGCAGATTTTGAATACAGTAGAAAAGAATGTTTCCGTCAATTTTGGGATAAGTTTACTATATCAAAAAGTCATTTTGTGTTACCGTGATGATTTTAGCGTTTAGAGTGGATTTGATTTCGGTGGACAACAATTCGAGGATGAATTCACCACAGTTACCACTCACCAAAATTGTGTAATTCAAAGTTTTAATGGCCTAAAAAGCAATTGATTTACACTAAACATAGATTTAAAATATCGGGAATACATAAAAACAAAGACGTTTTGTCTATATGGAAGGTCAACTTATGTATTGAGGTGCGAGGTTAGATTAGGTCAACATATACTTGTCCAGTTCAGCCTTGAACAAGTTCAGGTTTCGTGCACTAATGATATTTCGGGGCAGAGAGCTCCATGCAAAATAAACTCGGACTGCAAAAAGAACCTTCGACTACTTCATCTAGAGTATGGAATGGTTAACTTGTAGCCATGAGATCTGCTACCAAGTGCTTCTTGTGTAAAAATGATGTGTTGTGTATATTATTATTCGACTGGAAATCTCAGAACCACATGACTCTTCATGCATGCGATTTGTGAGCTATATAATTCTATCTCGTAAAACTCTAAAACTTTTAAATTGAATATAGTAGTAGTAGCTTGTTCATTCTAGCATTTTCATGAAGGTTCGGTTTTCCATATTTGTAGCTAATAAACCAATATGTAAAAGCAGTTACAACACCACAAGATGCATATGATAGGCGTTTGACTTGGGATATTCAAGGATATTCAAGAGTTTATGGTATAAAAAAGCTCGTAGCTGTACAACACCACAGGTTATTCGTATAAGGACAATAAATATGTATACAAAAAAGATTGAGTCATTAGGAAGATCGACAGTTTTGTAGTTGCAAAAAAATGTCATGTATTGTGGCGGTATGGTGGTAAAAAATATTCGCTTGGAAAAAAATCATGTTATATAAACGGGATGTAGGGTGGAATTACAACGCATAAATATATTCAATTTGTTCCTGAAAATCCTTTCACTAGATGATTGGACAACATCTGACGGTAGGGAGTTCCATAAGAAGCAAACGCGCACCGAATAGAAGAACCGACGGCAGTTCCGGTGGGAATGTGGAATATCAAATGCCAATCTGTGAGTACGTGTGGCATGGCTTGACCGGAGGCGAAATAGATGCCTCAAAGGGTGCGCCTTGGAGTTAATTATTTTGTAGGTTAGTATTAGATCGAATCGAACCCTTCTGCGAAGCAGTGTATCCAAATTAAGCTGCTCAAGTCGATTCTCATATGGTAGGTTGCGGAGACAGCCAACCATTTTAGTTGCTCTGTGATAAATCATCTCGAGCAGCTTTATGTCCTTTTGTAGCCACGGTGCCCAAGCTTGCACTGAGTAATCCATCACCGGGTAAATATACGTATTTATGAGCATGGAGAATGATTCCCGGAAAAAATGTCCGAAAATACGCCGAAGCATACCTAGCATGCGGCTAGCTCGGTTGTACACTGCTTCGCATTGCATGCTAAACTCCAGACTTCCACTAATCCATATGCCGAGGTCTTTTTCTTTGGTTGTCCATTCCAGTTGATTTGGTCCAAGGTTGTATGAGAATGGAAAATCTTTGCCTATTTGCAACATTTTACACTTTCGGAAGTTGAATGGAAGTTTATTTATCTCCGACCAGCTGTTCAATAGATCCAAATCGCTTTTTAAGCGCAAACAGTCCACGCTTGACTTGATTCGCATCCAAATTTTAACATCATCCGCAAAGAGAACCATTTTGGCTGTGACAAGTTTCGGAAGGTCGTTGATGTAGACCAAAAAGAGAACCGGACCAAGTACCGAACCTTGTGGGACACCGCTAGTGGCTTCGATTTCCCCAGACATCACACCATCGATACGTACAGTTGCTTTGCGATCAAGAAGGTAACTTCTCAGCCAGGCAAGAAGGCACCCATTATTACCAACATCGTGCAGCTTGCACAGGAGTGTAGAATGGTCCACGCGATCAAAGTTTGCCCACGTCGAATCAGTTCTGGAGACCCTGTGCATACACTGGGCATACGTGTGTGAGGATTATTGTATATCACGTCAAGATGCTATCTCGAGTGATATAGTCAACTAGATGTTTCACTTAATGAACTTAATCATCACGTGAAAATGTTTTAAAAGCATGATTATTAGTGCCGACGATATCCAACATTGGCCAAAGAAAATTAAACGATGTTCACTGCTTGTCATTTCTTTCAAGAGGCCATGGAACTAATGTGAGTTGCTATACTTAATCGTAGATAGTTATTTCAATGATTCTGCACAACATTATCCAACTGCTATTTGTAATTATTTGAACATCTGAAGAAGAAGTTATCATCGTTTTGTTTTCGAGCAGTGTGTTCCTTTGTGTATACCCAGGATAATCAAAGCTCCATCATAAAACATTTTTATGATCAATACCACATTTCATGTGTAATTGAAAGTGAAATTCATGCCACAAAATGATGAGTACGACTACTTATGTGTACGATTGGTAGATTACGTTATATTCCTATGGATTTTTACCGGATTCCTGAACTGCTCAGTACGCAAACGAATCCTGTTTTTACTACCTATGTTATTCCTAATTCCTGTATTATTGTGTCGTTTTTGTAAAGCTAAATGCTTTTTAGACCATTAAATTTAATTGAATTGAATTGAACCTAGGTTGAATCGCATTTACAGTTCTAACGTTGTTGGCACAAGGTTCAAGGACACTCGATGCAAAATATCCTACCTCACCCCGGAGTTTGACACCCTGAAGTCCATTTGTCCACACTTTAATGACGTTCACCCACGAATATCACAACAAAAGAGAATGTCGATTGGTCAAAGGCATTTATCATCAACATGAAATCAATAAAACGCACGTCTTTTACATGAAAATCCCGCTACCACATCACTCTCCTCGACATGTATGTGACGGTTGTCACTTCGATCTGATTTGTCCATCAATTTCGCATCATTCAAACCGTTCTTATGCCATTTTTCCGACACCCAACCATTGCGGTTTCGCGGCTGTTGTCTTCGGTCATTTCAGCGCCTTCTGCCCTTGGGTTGCGCCGCAGTGTGGTGTACTACATATGGCGCAAAAGCTCGTGATTAGTACTCGTCGTCAATGCACGCCAAACTTCCACCATAATTGTGCGGCGGCGAAATGTTATTACCGGATTAGCAGAAGTGTTCTGTTGAATACAAAAGTCCTGCCAAAGTTTAGCATTGCTCAGAAGGATATTCGGCAGCTTCACAAAGCAGATACTCTCACGGATAATTAACACATATATCAGACCAACAATGCTTTTCAAGCATGGTCCCCATGGTTACACATGCAGCAAGGTCATGCCTTGCTGCAACGCGTTTACCACCGCGCTACGAAACTGGTCATCGGGCTATATAACAGGCCATACGTGGAGATGATTGGAACTCTAAACCTCTTTGACTTTTCATACCGTCGTCTCAGGGGTGACTTGATCCTGCTGTTCAACATTCTGCATACAGCGGATCACCCACTAGAACACCTGTTTCATCGGCAAGAAGCACGTGGTAGCAGATCGCCCGGCTACAAGTTAATTATTCCATACTCCAGATCAAATTGTCGAAGGTTTTTCTTTGCTGTCCTAGTTTGTTTAATATGGAACTCTCTGCCCCCACATATCATTTGAGCATCAAGCCTGAATATTTTTAAGGCTGAACTTGACAAGTATATGTTGCCTAAATCCAACCTTGCACCTGAATACACCTGCTGACTTTCCATACGGATAAAACATTTGTGTTGTTTTTATGCATTCCATATATTTTTAACCTTTGGTTACTGTAAAGTATTTTCTTTTTGAACCATTAAAACTTTGAATTACCTTGACACCAAACCTTTGAACATAAAGGAACTCTACTGGTTTTTAAAGGCTGCTAATTCGGATATTAGGATCTAGTCTTGAATTTGTAATTAGACTTTTCATAACGATGTCTACAATCTCGAGACACATAATCAAAGCAATTTTTCAAAAGTAAAAGCTCATGTGAAATGCTTGAACGTTGCTGGTACAGTTAGCTGAAGAGGGCACAACCAACTTAGGTGTAAGAGATAATTTACGTAATGAACTACGGTTGAGCTTTAAAAACGCTTAAAATGACAGTTGACTTTTATTCATGATAATCTAACACTAAAATGTTGCTGTTTATAAACTACTCACATGCTATCCATGTAGCGAGAACTAATAAACTCCAACTTAAACAGAATCGTGCGACTTAAGTTATCACTATTTCGTTATAAAGAATTTATTAGCAACGCGTATATTCCCGCAGGCAACGAGTCAACATTTTAAATCTATTTCTTGCTTCTTCCAAAGTGACTTGAACTAGCTGTCACAATCGGCTGAAGTAAAAGGCACCATGTCGGCCGTTCGGTTCCCGAGAAACCTTCTATGTAGGCCCTGCCCCACCGATCCAAGGAAACCTGAAAGCATTAATAGATAGCGATAGGTTCGATAAGTATCCAAGAGATGTGGTCGTCTCTACAATAAATCTAGGACACTGACACGAACCGTTTTATTCATGGAACGGCTAAGTTCGGTGACAAATTTGTCGATATTCAGTCAGGTGCACATTCATAAACGAACGAATTTCAATGAAGCATATTCAGGGTTTGAAGCACGACGTAACATCGTGTGCGAATGTTTGTGGTGACTGAAACTCTGTGAAGACCATCGGTTCGACCGCATTGCACGAAATCGCTGTTTTATCCATCACATCGCAACGCTATTCATTACAAACTTAGATTTTTACGCTTACGAGGGTCTTCTGCAAAAGATATGAATAATTATATCTTTGAATGATTATAACCATTTAATTATAACTATTCGTAATCTATCAAATTGACGTGTACGCCATAGCGAAACATGTTCAAGCGTACGAAGTTGCAAAGACCTTGGGTTTTTGAGCGCATAATCACTGCAGAAGTAGTGCGCCACCTGGAATCGAACGGACTATTGACAATTGCCCAACATGGATTTCGCAGAAACCGCTCTTGTCTAACTAATTTGCTGACATGTTTGGACGACTGGACTAGTGTAGTGGACGCTGGAGGCAGTATTCATGCATGCTACCTTGACATTTCTAAAGCTTTTGACAGAGTTGATCACAACTTACTGCTGAACAAGCTAAAGAAACACGGTATTGCTGGAGGACTGTATGACTTGTTGCGAGACTATCTCAGCAAAAGACATATACGGGTTCGAGTTGACGGTATACTATCGAAGGAAATCGACGTCACTAGCGGTGTTCCACAGGGATCCGTGCTCGGACCGATACTGTTTCTGATCTATATGAATGACCTGCCAACACCACGCGGCAGTAAGATGGTTCTGTTCGCAGATGACATAAAAATATGGAAAAAAATCAGCACTGCCGAGGATTGCAGTGTGCTTCAAAGTGACTTGGATGCTGTGCAAATGTGGTTATCTGAAAATAACCTACCGCTAAACATGCAGAAGTCTCAAATCATGCACATTGGTCGTGTGCTAAGCTTTTCTCATTCATACAAGCTTGGCAACAATATCCTGGAGTACACCAAAGAAGAAAAAGACCTGGGTGTCTGGATTTGCGGTAGCCTGAAAAATGGTCTACAATGCGAAGCCGTTTACAAACGTGCGTCTCGGATGCTCGGTGTGTTAAGGCGGATATTCGGACGTTTTTCCCAGAGCTGTTTTTCTCTGATGATGAACACGTACATACACCCGCTTACTGATTACGCTTCACAAGCCTGGACCCCATGGCTTCAAAAAGACATTTCACTATTGGATCGCATATATCACAGAGCCTCAAAGTTGGTCATTGGGCTCGAAAACCTACCATTCGCTGACCGACTAAGTAAACTGAAGCTGACGACACTTGCACAAAGGAGACTGCGAGCCGACCTTCTCCTCACATTCAAAATCCTTAACAGTGTTTCCCACCCTTTGAATATACTATTTCACCGACGAACATCCAGCAACAACCGCGGTCACAACTGCAAGTTGGAAATACCTCACTCCAATCAGAACTGCCGCAGGTATTTTTATTCTGTGCGTATTTGTTTAGCTTGGAATTCCCTGCCAGCCAATTTGGTAAGCTCAAACACTTTTTCTATATTTAAATTAAATCTGGACGATTTCCTGAGAGCCAATCCAAATTATGCCCCGAACTATTTATAATCTATCGTTACCAGAATTATTTTGATTTTAAAAATTTTCTTCAAACATACACATATACACTGGTACCTGTAGTTCAACTGCATGGTTATTGTAAAGTAATTGCTTTTTCAACCATAAAATCTTGAATCTTGAATCTTGAATCTTAGTAACACGGATCTTGATTATTCAATATCCAATATACTGCTTTTTATATTTCCATCACATTACCCACATGTTGTTGTAAAAATTACGCGACGAAATCAGCTTAGTTGATATTCGGTAAAAATAAGTCTAATTTTCAATAACACTTCTACGAATTTCAAGCGATCGTGGTGTGCGATTTTGAAATAAACAACTCTGAATGTTCTGATGAGCATATTCCCAATTTTCCAGGCTTTTGCTTCAATATCCTGGTTAATTAGTCACCTATCTGCTGTTGATTTCGTTCGGGCAAACCAAAATCAGATCGATAGTTTTAACTTGTATTTATTATTAGTTGGTCGAAATAATTTTCACCAAGGCCAAGTCCAAGGTTAAGTGTGCATGTGCTGGACCGACAATTCGCAAACGATCGATCGATACCTGAACTACCTATCGTTCTGCCCATAGGGAAAATTCAATAAATCGATACACGTGACCAAACGGGGACTAGGTAAGACGGAGCCGAACAAATGTTGTTCACGTTCAAAACCCATAAATGTTTATAACAACCGGAGCAGTAAAATTCTCACAATATTTTGATTTTAATGACAAAAAGAGACTTTATGCGATTCCAATTTTACACAGTGAATGTACATAAGCGCTAAGTAAACTATTGAGAAAGGCTGCGATCCTTTTTGGAACGGCAAATACAATGTAGCTACCGGCACGACACAATAAGCAATTTAGACTATGCGACTTAGTACAAATATTTTGATGTTTTTAAGATGTGAAACATATGTGAGCATCGACCGTTATGGGCTCAGTAATCTTGGCATCGTACAAAAATGTCTCCACTCGATCGATTTTTTATCCATAATTTGGCTTTCATTCATTCATTCACAATTATAAAAATTCTCACAGTGCGATCATCGCATATTAGCGTTGCCGCGCTTTGTAGAGTAATTCAATGAATGTGCCGTTAAAAATTCAATTGTTGTGTTACGCCATCTGCTACACAACAGTAGTTTTGCTTTGTGCTGCATGGAATGTTGGACTTTAAGATTGAAAAACAATAAAAGAAACCGATTGCAGATTTTGTGTTTCACTGAAAATGATCTGAAGGATTAACCTTGCCTATTCAGTTACCACTGGATGGTTCTAAAGACGTTGAAAGCAAAATACATTGTTAACAGTAAACAAAGTATCTGACTAGCTTAGTGATGTTTGTAATCATCAAACAATGACACAGAGGTGTGTGTGTGTGCTGGAAAAGCATGCAAGTCGAATATATTGTTTTCAATCCCATGTGTTTATCCCCATCCACCGGTGTATTTTGTGCTCATGTTGTTGCATTATTTGATTGAAACAATATTATCCAAGCTTAGTTTACCATTTTGTCACTGTTCCCAGCAGCGCTGCCATTAAGCAAAATGAGGAAACAACCCGAATACGGCAGTGTGGCTTGCCTGTTAGAAAAGCATGTAAATACCAATATCTTGTTAAACTCAATGTGTCTAACCGAATTTCTATGTATTCCTCGGGTTGAATAGGTTGCATGTACCAATATTATCAAACATGGGATTCAATATTCGAGTTATTTTAGTTACCATCAGTTAAATATTCAAATTTCAGGCAAGTCACGATTGCAAGTTTTGCCAGCACTGTTTTAGTATAACCAGCTACTACTAGCTAAGCCCCGTTCACCCAACAGCACTTACTGATAATGAATGTTCCAATATAAATTAGCAGAATAGGAATGAAACACTTTTTGCTCTGCAAGTTCAAATAAAACCATAGGTCTTATTCTGAGATCGAATGTGCTATGAAGAATACATTGTGGGATTATATATAACGATATACCCGTGTTGGTAACAGAGAAGGCTTTCCAGCAAAACGTAGCCTAGGTAAATGCACCTCGCGGTACAAATTTTGAGCTCTGCTCATCAGACCTGAATGTAAAACTAATATCAAGAGTTGTGGTAAATATAACTACGACAGCCAACCAATAAATAGAAGAAATTAGTCAACTCAGCGATAAACACATCCAGTAGGCCATGGCGTTCAGGGAATTGTATAGATGAAATAGGTGGCGCCACTAGATGCCAAATGACTTTTTCGGTTCTGACTTCTAGTAAGTTTATAAGCCCCAGCTCACGGGCACTTGAGACAACAAAAATCACATCAGATTTCCATCACGTTACGAGTCACCACGGCGGGGGCAATCCGTCAAAAATGAATCAACTCAGGAAATATGGGATACTTTATTCAAACTTATACAAACTTAAAAATAATAGGCAACAGCAGCGTTCAAAAAATATCTTAGGGGCAGTAGGCGGAGATGGGTGTGCTTAATCAAACAAAACATCCTTGCAATAGTTTGTTTCATTTGCGTGGTCACCAATCTAAGCTTTACCAACAGCATACCAGGTTGAACTGACGCAAATACGCATTTTCCGTTCGCAATGTGCAATGGTGGAACAGTTTACCTACTCACATTGTACAATCTGGAACCATTGACGTTTTCAAGAAATCACTAGATGCCCACAAGGACAAGTATGTTTTTCACGTTTGACAATAATCTCTAACAATATTTTGATATTTTTTTACAATCCGAGCCGATGTACATTTACGTGGGTCTTGTTAAGTCTATCGTATTACCCGCATATCATCCAACCACGACATACAACAATGGAAATTTATTAGTGACGCTATCCAAACAAACAATACAGCTGTTATCAATACCTTTAGGATCCCGACATCACCGAAATACGAAGGTAAAGCTCCGCGACCACTCAAACTGACACTGCTGACAGACAGTATGGCTGACGCCGTTCTTAAAAATTGGAAGCAATTTCGATACAAATTGCCCCGAGAGATTAAAATTATTCCCAGATGTCTCAAAACTAATAATATCAAGGCTGATGCCGAAAGTCCAAATACTAAGCCAAAAAAACGGAATTCGGCCGACTCTACCGGATTCGGCAAACAAAATTACCTACCTACCGACTCAGACCGAGCTGTGCCAATAAGTTTATCTCATGAACCGTCCTTGCTATCAACATCGACTGTCAAATTTTTGTATACGAATGCCCAATCCTTGACAAACAAACTACACGAATTGACTGAACTAACTACCACACACTCACCAGACGTGATTGCCGTAACTGAGACATGGTTTCATCCAACTTTAACAGACAATGAAGTTGCCATTGAAGGTGTGTCCCTACTTCGTCACGATCGCCTGACTCGGGGAGGTGGTGTTGCGATTTAAAATATTCCGAGATTGCTCTGCCAAGAGATCACTGATGATGACTTACAACTGCAAGACACATTATGGTGTTCGCTTAATGTTACAGCAGGAGAAAAATGCATAGTGGGTGTGATTTACCGTTCGCCCTCAGCCGACGAAGCCTACAATTCAGCATTAATTGCAAATATACGCTCAGCGGCTAACAGATACCGCGGCAGACTTCTTCTGATCGGAGATTTCAATCTGCCGAACTTTAAGGGAAATTCATTTCATCCAGAAAACTCTTTAAATGCTTTATACCAACAGTTGCTGGAAGAAATTCCACTCTACAACCATATTTTCAACAATACCCGATTTCGTGGTACTGATACGCCGTCTATCTTGGACTTGATACTGACAAATGAAGAGCACGTGATTGAAAGTCTCACTTATGAAGCTCCAATAGGACTCAGTGACCACTTAGTTATTACGTTTGATTATATTTGCCAGGCAATCAGAACAAGTGACATCAACAAGGTGATTAGAAAAATTGACTTTTCACAACTTAAATCTACTCTCAAGAACACCACAGACCCTGGTCTTAAGTCCGACAGCGTGCACGATCAGTGGCAGTGGATGATAAACAAACTTAAATCTGCCGTTGAAATGCACTCTCATCTTGTTCCAAAGGTGCAAAAAATGGATATACGTTTAAGCTGAGTGGCCGAACACGAAAATGGTTAACTTTGCGAAATGCTGCATGGCGGGCTCATCGACAAGATACCACTGTTGAGAGTTGGGAGACATTCCGGTTGCTGAGAAATAAGGTAAACAAACTTGTTGTTGAGGACAAACTGAATTATCAAAAACATTTACTCAACAAAATGGAATCAAACCCCAAAATTCTCTATCAGATCATAAATAACCGGTCTAGGGTGAAACCAGGGGTTGCTGCTTTAAAGACGCGTGATGGGACAACAACCACAGCATCGGAATCTGCCGAAGTTCTAGCCCATTTCTTCTCCACTGTCTTCAGCCCACGAAACACCGTTACCTGCCCCTTAACTCCCGTCACCTCACCTGAAAATGTTTTACAACAACTAACTATTACCCCGGACAGTGTCCTCCGAACATTGCTAAATCTCAACACGAAAAAATCTCCCGGAGCTGACGAAATTACCCCGCTGATCCTCAAAAACTGTGCTTCTACTTTGTGTACGACCCTGACCTACTTGTTTAATCTCTCTTTAACCCAAAGTTTCGTTCCATGTGATTGGAAGAATGGCATCATTACCCCAATCTACAAAGGAGGAAACCGTTCCGAAGTATCCAACTATAGACCAGTAACACTACTACCGGTGATATCTAAAGTAATGGAGCGCCTCGTTGCAAACAGCGTCACAAAACATCTGGAAGACAATTGCTTGCTCGCAGTCGAACAACACGGCTTCAGAAAAAGACACTCTTGCCTTTCAAACCTTCTGCTCTCCCTCGATGACTGGACACAAGCTGTAGACAAAGGTCTCACCATACACGCGTGTTATCTTGATATGTCCAAAGCATTCGATCGTGTCAACCACAGTCTGTTACTACAAAAAATGGAGCAATGTGGCATCAAGGGTTCATTACTAGCCTGGTTTGAGGATTATCTCCGCGACCGTGTCATTCGAGTAAGGGTTGACGGTGCTTTATCACGACCCATTGCAGTAACGAGTGGGGTGCCGCAGGGATCAGTGCTTGGACCAATTCTTTTCCTGATCTATGTAAACGACTTACCGAAACTTGTTCGCAGCAAAATCTTGTTATTTGCGGATGACATCAAGCTGTGGACACAAGTACGCACAACTGAAGATTGCAGACAGCTTCAGCTGGACCTTGATGCCTTACAGAACTGGTCAGTTAGAAATGAACTACCTTTCAATTTCAGCAAATGCAAGGTATTGACTGTTGGAAGACATTTTGAGTTCTCTTACACCCTTGGTTCCCATATTCTTGAAAGCACTGACAAGGAGAAGGACTTGGGTGTGTGGGTGAGCAGCACGTTGAAACCGTCGCATAACGCCACAGCTGTCTATGAAAAGACGTCGCGAGTACTGCTTCTTCTAAAACGCGTGTTCGGGAGTTTCACGAAGCAAACTGTTCATCGAATAATTAATACGTACTTGAGGCCAACCATGGAGTATGCGGTTCAGGCTTGGTCACCCTGGCTACAGAAGGACATCAGCCTCTTGCAGAGAATATATCATCGGACCACCAAGCTCGTACGTGGTTTAAAACATAAACAATACGAAGATCGGATTACAAGCCTCAATCTCTTCGACTCTCGCTACCGCCGTCTTAGAGGCGACTTGATTCTTATGTTCAATATACTGCATACCCACAACCATCCCCTGAATCAACTATTCACAAGACTACCACCACGAACAAGCCGGAGTCATAACTATACAGTACTTATTCCCGACTCGAGGCTGAACTGTCGAAGGTATTTTTATTCTGTACGTGTATGTTTTACTTGGAACTCCCTAACCCGTAACGTTGCACACTCACCCAACTTGGATATATTCAAATCGAACTTGGACAAATTCATGTCGACCAATCCAAACATTGAAACAATATATTCTGCATCATAAAGCTTTGAACCAATGCATCGAAGTAAACTATACACATATTTACCCTATCAAACCGTTTGAAAAGAATTTCTGCTCTATGTATTTTTACGTGATTTCTGAACTAATCAGTAGGCAAACAAACCCTGTTTTACTACCTATGTTATTTGTAATTCGCATATTATTCTGTAGTTTTTGTGAAGCTATGTGCTTTTTAGACCATTAAATTTAATTGAATTGAATTGAATCAACACTCTCAATCTCACAAAGCAAGTGGAAGAGGTCAAGCGTTAATTGCGCAAATGAAAAGGATCACACCAACATTTAAATTCTATTGTTACTAAACTGTTTACTTCGGACCCCGAGCTTGTGTGCACCGTTCGTCTCTGCGATCATATTTGTCAGGCAATTTCTTGTTGACCAGTTCCTTTACAACCTCCGTCACGCTGGTTTCGTTTGACAAATCTCATAGAATTTTAAATCATTCAAATAGGATCAGTTCTTCTTTGACAGTTTTCTAAACTAAAAAGGCTAAACCTCTTCCTTCCAATATATAGTCTCTTCGTTCTAGCTGCATTCCGAAGAAACGAGTATGGCTACTTTACATCATATTATCTTGAAGTGAATACTTGTAGCTCAAGGATAGTATGTTGTGTGTGGTATGTTCGCTGAGCTGGCATTGTATCAGTAGGACGTTTCGTCATCAAGCTAGATGACATGGTCAGCTAAGCTTCTTGTCATAATCATTTAATCCTCATTAAAACTTGCGATGCCTTGACTTCGTTGAAACATGGCTCAGATGTTCCATGATTAAAATGAAGTAGTGATGATGCTCGGCCCAATGGCCATCTGCGTGGTGGATTCCGATACGTCCTCACAGACAAATCCCGTAGTAGATCCGTTCCTTCTCTAGTGTTGGTGTTCAAGTGGATGGGTAGCTAGCGCATAGGTCAACTCTCCTCCTTCTTTGTCCCGGATAGGACTGGTCAATTGGCAGAGTTAGTAGCATCATAGAAGCTTTAAAAATTGTTCATACATGTAGCGATATGAGTAGTAATGTTCTGTTGGATTGGTTTAAAGCATTAGTCATACTCAACCCGTGTGATAATCTAAGTGGAAATACAGAGCTCTGATTTGGTTTCCTTAGTTCAATGGCACATTTGTGGCACACGTTATTTGACGAAAACAAGTCGACAGCGAAGTTGATATTTAGTTGAGCATTTTTATTTAAAATGGTGCATACAATTATTGTATAGAAAAATATAACCTTGTCTTTAATTGTCAGCCTAGAGTTGATATGCCTTAATGAGGATACAATATAATGTCCTGTTAACCTGTTTCCATGGTAAGCATTGACATCAGTGATGGTTTCATTACATTAACTGGGATTTTATCTTTATCTGTCATTAATGTTATTTAAATTTTGGCTTCATGTGTTGCCTTGACGACTACACAATTGATATTGAGAACGTAGAAATAATTTGACCAATTCATTGCCGAATGATTAACAGGAAAAGTCTTGGTTTTTATAAGACGTGCCATATGATTTGGGCACGTATGCGCGTAATTACGTTAGTATTTCCGATATCTCCCGGTAGAATACGCAGAAATTTGTTCCAATAGTGCGATAACATGAGATGTGTAAAATGATTTACGATCGAAAAATTTAGCTTTTGGATCAATATTTTAAAAATTCAATAATACACACGGCCTGTCAGGCTGTACGGTGTTACTGAAGAATCTCAATGCTCTTTGAGACAGGTCGGAAAATATCAGACTAAATTTTAAATTTAACAAAACCAATGTTATGAATATGGGAATGCAAATCAATTTCACATACAAGCTAGGCTAACATGTCCTTGAAACGTACTTAAAAAGATTTGGATTCCTGCCTAGCCTCCAGTTTAAATACCTTGCTTCAAACATCCACTGATTTCTCAAATGCATCAGGTGTTATCAATCTAGCTAAATGGGCAATTAGAAGATTGTCTTCGCAAACATTCACAAGGATTATGACCCGGAACCTAAGTTCGGGCAACGAATATGCTGTGACGCCTGGAATCCTTTACCCCATGCAGGATATATAACTAAGTCAGCGAATTCATCTTCGTTGAACGAAGCTGCGCTCGGTATGCGCAACGAGCCATTCGACTTCGTTTATCGACGAATCAGAGAAGAACGTAGCATAATTTACCAAATATTCCATACACCGTATGAACACTTACCAGTGATATTCAAAGGAACATGCTAAACTCATAATTACACGTGTACATTATTCCCACCTAAACGTTAGAGTTATTTTTATTCTATCCGTGTCTGTTTTACTAGGGACTGTTTACATTTAACTCTTACCCAATCAACTAGTTTGCATGATTTTATAAGTAATTTGGTCGAGATTTTATTCCTTCGTTTCAAAAGTCCATATACGTTGTGTGTGTGGACGTTTTTGCTCTAATCACACTTTTTTGTTAAGCTCAATGCTTTTTAGACCATTAACTACATTGAATTACCTTAAGTTAACACAGTTTTTCACTGACCAGAAAATATCGATCGGTTATCGATCTGAATAGTCGTAAACGTCAGTGTGTGTTTTGTGGAAATGCATGTACATGAGCTTTTGTGTTCATGGTTATGGGTTTAAACCCTATCTACGTGAGTGTGGACTCATGTGATTGAATAGGTTGGTCATACCAACCTTACCCAACAGTGTCATACAAGCCTAACTTGTTTACCATTATTCCACTGTTTCAAGCGCACGCGGATCCTGATCTTACTGTCCCTAGTGGGGTGTGATGGAAATGCATGCCAATGAGCTTCTGTGTTCAATACCACCAGTTTTATGATGTGGAGTAACAGTAGCTTGACCAATGAAGTTCATAGAGTATGTTCTCTTTTTATCGTAAACCATTGTATGACTATACAGTTTGGTTGAACGCACTTCGCAATTAGCCAGTTTGTGCACGCCAAGCAATCATCTGATTTCAAACCAGATAAATCGAGTTGGCTTTCGACAACTTTGCTTAAAGAAATTTGCCTACATGTTCTTCCCCTTTACTTTGTAACTTAAAAGAAAGCAAAGAGTTGGATTTTTACATGATTAGCAATTTTTCAATCAGAAACAGACGTATTCGCCCAAATTCACGTTTTCACTTTGATACTCGCATTGATGGTGTTTTTTGTACACATTTTGTTTGTCTCAATCACTGGTCACTTTTTCACTTAGCAAGCGGTTTTTGCGACCACAAATTTCCTGCCGCTCAGAGTTGCTCTTCTCATCTCATTTGATATCCGTGCTGCGTGTTCGGAATTACGACTGCCAGGTGTGGGGATAATTTTTGTCTGCTATAAAAGAACAGCTCCATATTTCAGCCTTGTCTTTTTCTCGGAACTGCCGCAGCTGTATCTGTGATAATACTTTGACGTCTGGACGGAATTTGTCAATCGCCAAACCGGAGAGAATCGCTTTGCGATTGGATTGAAGGATTATTGTGTGGTTACTTTTTCATTTATGCATATATACTGTAATTTTCACGTAGCCTGAACCACCAAACATTCTCCCACAGTGTTTAATTCAAGGCAATTCAAGGTTTTAATCGTCTAAAATACAACAAGCTTAACAATAACCATAAGATCCTAAAAATTGAAATGTACGTGTATAAAACATAATAAGGAATTGGACTAAGCAGTATATAAGTGTTCGGGAAAAGATTAATGCAATAAAAATTCGTATAATTTCGTTTTAAAGTCATACAATCTAGCGGAGTGAGCAACGGTTGAAGGTAAACTGTTCCAAGTAAAACAGACACGGACAGTTTAAAAATACCTCCTACAGTTCAGGAGGAAATGGGGTACCACCAGCATATATTCGTGGGTCGGATAATTTCTCGTATCCCTTGGCGTGAATAAATCCTGTAAGGGATGGTTCGGGGCATGGAATGTTTTATAAGTAAGGTCTCCTCTGATTCGTCGATAGGGAAATTCGAACAGATTCTGTTGAGCTGTCTTTTCTTTATAAGGCTTGTTTCGAATGCTAAAAACTAGTTTCGTTGAGCGGTGATAGATTCGCTGCATAAGTTCAGCATCCTTCTTGAGCCACGGAGATCATGACTACACATCGTATTCCATGACTGGTCTCAAGTATGTATTCATGATACTTTGGAATGTTTTGGGCGAAAATTTCCCAAATACACGTTTGACTAGATTGAGGACACGTGTTGCCTTTGTAAAGGCAGTGTTAGTTTGAAGTGAGTATTTTAGCATGACAACGAATATTACAATCTCAAAGTAAAACTTCGTTTAATTATTTCTGGTTGCATTTTTTTGCTGAAGGACATTCGGTACTATTCTGAAAAACTTATGCTCTCCTGAATGGCGAAATCTGACTCACTCGCATAATGGAAATGACAGCTCGCTCTTGGCATTGAGCGCACTGGTCGGGGAGAATTCAATTCAATTGCATTCCATTTTAAGGATCTGAAAAGCATATAGCTTCACAAAAGTACGAATAATATAACAAGCAAAAACGGGATTTGGTTGCTTACTGAGCAGTTCAAGAATCAGGTAAAAATCCAAAGCGCATAAATGGTTTTCCATCGGTGGAATGACAAATGTAGATGTATACAAATTTTATTTCATTTGTGTTCGTGCTGATCATGTACGACAACCACTTCCGGCACAATGAACCAGTAAAGAGAAAGTTTACAGCAAACCAATGTAATACACCATTATCGATTGGAACGGTAATCAAGATACGGTTGGCATCCGTAGATTGAAGCTTGTCTAAGAATATAGCGAATTATCTGAACCGAATGAAGCTCTCCGTGACATTAATATTTCGAAATCGGAAATTGACGAACACCATCCCTTGTGTCATCAGACTGTTTGTGATGCTACTCATCTTCCTCCATCCTCATATAGTTTTGCAACCCACATCTAGTATCACAGGCCATCTGTTCCACTTTTTTCAAAGTTTGATGACTGTGCATTTTCAGGATTAACTTGAGCTTCATTTCTAGTGTCTGATAAACTTTAACGTAAGAACTATGCTTGTTTCTGTGAACAGTGCTTCCGCTTATTGGTAACGTTTAGCTTCTGACACAGAAGCTTCGTCAGACCAAGGGTGTTAGTACGAACAGATATCAAGCTTAAATTTCATTTACTTGACCAATCATAAGCTGGTTAAGAACTGCACCGTCCATGGTGGGTTCTGCGCTCGTTAAGAAGGACAGGCGCGTTCAGTGTCAACTGACGCACCGCCACCCCTACGTGCTGTATAATCCCTTAATTATTTTAGTCTTGCAAGGTGTGAATGAAAACTGCTAACCGATTAGCTCGGAGCATTCGGGGTCACGCATGTTAATGTTTATCCGCTGCAGAACAGGGACGCCAGATTGTGGAGATATCAGCCCCATCCACCTTATTAACTGCATTCGTACCGGCCTTTGTTATCTCAACCGCCTCAGCGTGAAGTCGTTCAATGTATGGTTTTATTCCCCACATTATCGCTTTTACGTTGTTAAGATAAACGCTGTGACCTGTGTCCAGCACGTGTTCAGCTAGTGCTGAATCTCTTATCAGTGATTGATATTCACTGGAATTGCGTGGCTGCTTACCAATTCGATTTTTGTGTTCACTTATCCTAGTACTGAGTTCTCTAGATGTTTGCCCGATATATACTCCCGAGCAACCCTTTCAGTTGATATTATATACGCAATTCGTCGCGCAGCCTAAAGGTGTTTTATCCTTGAGATGCGTTTATAAGGATCTGAGTGTTCTACCACTTTTATACGTTACTCGTATACCTGCGTTATTCAAAATTCGACTTATCCCCTCCGACGCTTCCTTAACGTAAGGTATAGAAACTGTTGCACGTCAAACGTTTTCCGTTTGGGTGCTGGGTATTTTACACGTTTCAGTTGGCGTTTAATTAGGATCTTAGGGTAACCATGATCACCAAGTCGACGACTAACTTCTTGGTGGGCTCGCTATTTATCGGTAGCATCGCTGCACAAGCGTTCAACTTTGTAGAACAGCGTCAGTTGATATTGAACGCGCCTGTCCTTCTTAATGAGCGCAGAACCCACCATGGACTGTGCAGTTCTTAACCAGCTTTTGAATTGTAAGGTGAATGAAATTTAAGCTTGATCTCTTTTCGTACTGACACCCTTCGTCTGACGAAGCTTCGGTGTCAGAAGCAAAACGTTACCAATAAACTACTCTCACCGATTCATTACAAACTTTCTTTTTTCATGATTATGATTCCCCGAGCGGTCACAAACATTTTACATTACAGTGTTTCCGCTTGTTTTTAACACTTCATCATTGTTACGAGATATGTCGAACCGACGCATAGTCCGTTGATATTTTTATTTAGGTTCGTTGTGGTCCGACCCTCATGTGTTGAACATCTATTGGGTATTGTTTGGGATTATTCATCTGCTGAAATAAAACTCAACTTTCCGTTTCTAATTACCAGTAGAATTCTACTTTTTCTGTAAAACCGATTCCATTGTCAAATCGGAGATGCTCAATCGCCATACTGGAATAACTTATAGATTTCCTGAAAGAAAAATAGGATAGGAATTTTAATTTTTCGGTGTTGTTTATCATGAGTTCACGCCACATACATCACCATACATACTCAACCTTACAGGCGTGTCCTGTTTTTCACACGACACATCAGAAAGCATCATTTAAATTAATTCCTAACAGCTGTGACGGAAGAATTCGTTAATATTTTTTACTAAACGTTTTGAATATTCTAAGGACTTGTCTAGGTTGCCCTATCCTTTTATTACGCGAGCTAAGTTTAGGTGTGCGACACCACAATTACAATAATTTTGCACGTTTCCACTTGCAAATATATACCATATAGCTAAGAGTTATATATGGTCGACTTGGACCTAAGGAGACCAACAACAATATGCAAGAGGATTATTTATGCTCGGTTATAAGACACAGACGTAAAGTTTATTTGATTACCGAAAATCAAAGTCAATTCAAGTCCTGGATGCACCTCAATTTAACTTACAACTTGCTTTGCGTGCAAAATTCATGAAAATTCACCCGAAATGTACAATTCAGCTGAATGGAATCTTTTGAGTTTGTGTGAACGGGAATTATCTGCCTGTGTAAATAAGGGAGAGCTTGATGTAATGTAGTTTTGTGCTCACACCACTGAGGGCTTCTGGCATTCATGTAAAATTTACCGCTGTTTCAATACTCATTGATCCTGTGCCTACCATCTCTAACTAATGTGAAAGAACAGGAGGAACGGTTTGTAGTGAGAGGGTTTGTGCGTGTGGTCCGAATTCACTCTGTGATTTTGTATTTGAGCATCATGATTGATGGCATGAAGTCTATATAACCGTTTCATTCAATGATGCTTGAAATAGTTTCTGATGTATCGGTAATTTGTATATCCACACGAAAACGTGTTGATCAATTGAACAGATTTCCTTTGAATTATGTCGTGCTCATAAGACTCACAAAAATAAAGATTTTAGAGAATAATCGGTATACGCTAATGACGGTGATATTGGATTAAGTTTGTATACTCCAACATTCTTCACACAAAAGTATTTTAACCGATTGAAGAAGGTTTCTCGTAATATAAAACTTGATTATTAGCCAAGTGTTACTTCCATCACTGGCAAATGACATTGTGACAGCGGAGTTATCGCGCATCATTGTCAGGTCACATTAAATAACGGGGGCGAATGACCCTCACAGTTAACCCGTCACTTTAGCGTCGTTTCTTATAGAGCCTGCTTTACTCATTGAATTCTTGAACGACAGTCATTATTTGGTTTCGGGCAATGACGAGAAATTCTGCACGAGTGGGATGCAAAAAGCACCGCAGCAGAGCGAATATTCTAAAGAAGACAATACCTGTTCACGAAACTAGTTAAAAATTCATGAGACTAAAAATAGTTTAACGGTGTCACAGCCGATCTCTCAGACAATGGAAATCAATGAGGAATAATCGATAGTGATTCGGAATGGTTATGTAATAGATTCTACTTTAGAGAATCGGTAAATCAGTTTTGCCAATCCGGTTCTCTTTATGTTCTAGCGTCCGCAAGTTTGTTCTGTCCTTTGTACGTGTCACATCAATCATAAGTTTTATCGTGTTTAGGGTGCTACATTAACGTTCAAATCTCTGGTAAACTTTAGGGTCTGAACCTACTCGATTTGGTATTGTATTTAACTATTAGCTTGTTTAATCATCTCAGTCATCTTTATCAACGTGACGAGCTATAAAACAACAATTGGGACAATACTGACGGATCGAATTGTTTTTTTCTTATATCATACTCGATCGACACCAGCCATAAATTAAAGTTTTGTATTTGGATGATTCAATATTTTGTTGTTTTTGGAGAGTTTTATGGGATGTTATTAAATATGTATTTCTAATCACCCACGAGATAAGAGGTTAATCGCACGGAATAGTAGGGCTCATTCGGGAATGTTGTATGGCAGAAAATTTAGTTTTAAACGATTACACAAGATTCGAGGAAATCTAAGTTACACTTGAATGCCATTGTTGTGTATGGTCGTTACAAAGCACCACGAAGTTCATATGCAGAAATTGATTCTGGGTCAAGCACCCGAAGTGCTTAGAAACGACCAAAGTTAAGTGTCGCTCATAATTTAGGAGATGTGAGCCGCCACACTATACTCAAATGCAGAAATCATTCGGTGTTCATACCGCTGAGTGTGTATATTTCAATTTTCAATGGTTTTTGTTTTGTAAGAATGCGCGAGCCTGGATTTTTGGAAAAGAGGCACCATAGATTTTTTTGTTTTCGTCAGTCCTAGTTTGAGTAGCCTCAATTATAACCACTTTTTTCTTGAAGTTCTCTTTACTGATAAGAGCTGATTTGAGTGTAGATAACATTCTCGATTTTCGAAAGCATATATTAATCTTTCGGATACTACAGAATATTTGTGCTTCACTAAACAAAATTTTACCTTGAAACGAGAATGAACTAAACAAAGTTATACTTAAATTTCACTGTGGTTAGTACAACGAACCACGATGTTCAAACACAGAATCACAATGTGATTCCTAGTCAAGTACTCAAGTCGCTTATGGATGACCAAATTAATGTTTTGCTCACATCCCCCGCACATACACACCTCTACGGGTTTCTTGCTGATTAACTAGATTTCGCACCCGATCCAACTGAACAACCTTGGAGTGATTTCCGGTCAAGCACGGAGATTGTGTGAAATATTCAATAAATTTTGTTTCTGGCATGCCTTAGTCTTGCAACCTTCAACCTGATTTCGTCTGTTTACCTTAAACAATGCGAGACATTAAGAGATAGTTCAACCAAACGTAAAATTGCTTAACATTTAAGCAATGACTTTGATTGTTTCAAGTCCCAATGGACCGATTCTTAGTGCCTCAAGATGATAACATCAGAGTACCAGAAATCGTATTTATAAGTGCAAGTTTGCGGATGTTAGCACCGTAATATGTTGATAAATCGCTAGATATACAAAATAATTTTCCCCATATACCTTGCGTTAGTTAAGATAACATTGGAATTTCATAATATTGTATATTTTGTGTAAACGGCAGTAAACAATGAACTTGACGGATAAAGCTTCAAGCCCTGAAAATAACGATTTTAGAACCGTAGGATGAAAAAAATGAACATTTTGTTATTTGAAGATTTCTGTCGAGGAAACATTTAAATCATAGTGAATTAAATTTTTGTCGAAAACATTTCTTTTTTGAAGATATTGATAGATTTGAAAGAAAGGAAACACTAGATAGCTTGGAATCAATTTCAGGGATATATTGCCCCGTTTAACGCATAGTGTGAGAGATAAATGTGAAAATATGGCGAATCTTACAACACAATTTGGAAAGCCAACTTGAGTGTATCAAACAACAATTAGAACCTTTTAATGTGGAATTATATGCGATGCAAAAACCATTCTCATCTTCCATTTTATTTCCCACATTCCGGACAGAATATTCCATCCTCGTTGATTAGGAAACCTTTCCCAACAAGGGAACCATCACATTTTGTGCAGTTGAAGCAATCCGAATGCCAGTGTTTATCTTCGAACGTGATGAATTTGCATCCCCCGAAACCTATCAACGGATGAGGAAACGAAACATAACAAACAAATAAACACCGGTGTTCCAAATATTGGAGAAACTTCCACTTGTGCACACAAACACCCATCTACTCACCGCTAATTGGCTTCATGCATTTGTGGCATCGCTTGGCGTACAACTCGGTGTAGCAATCCGCACAATACGGCTGATCATCTTTCGAGGTGAACTTTTGTCCGGACAATTCCGTTTTACATTTCACACAGAGGAAACATGTTTTGTGCCAAGGTTGACCTTTATAAGTTACTCCACCTTTGTGAATGGGCTGGAAAGATTGGGCAGAAATGTGGGAACACGGTTTGGGGAATTATGTTGTAGAAAATTCGGTTCGTGATAAATCGGACCATCAGATAGATCAATGTGTGATAAGTTTCGTAATTTCTCTGATTCACAAGTTGAAAGCCTACAGGATTACTTGTGGCAATGCACACTAAGCCACGGATAATCATTCAGAATATCATTATTAAGTGAAGCGAAGAATAATAATGTGAAATAAATGATTACACAGCATAGCAAAGATGCTTAATCACGATATCAACTGAAACGAAAAGCAAAAAATACTAACTAGCCTTACCATGTTGTTTCAATTAGAGTAAAAATCTGTTATTTTTGTCGAACACGTTTATAGAAGAAAATTTGTTTCCTAAAAGATCTTATAACAGGCTGAACGACTAGATCTTTAACAGTGGCATGCAAGTATAACTTCGTTTACCGCTTTACCACTTTTCAAGGCTCACGGAACCTGATCTTACTGTCTCCACCTGATGACGGCAAACAGCCAGAAACCGATAGTGATCGAGTGTTCGAGTCCCACACGAAGCGGAGGAGGATATGCACTGCTGATGAGCTAAAATAAGAGCGAAACTCGAGTCCAGTGCTTCCATTATGGACCGTGGTGATCAACTTTGTGATTATTTCGGGGTGCTTGGCTCGGATGAGTAGTTACAAACATAAACTCAACGTAAACATGTAGCGCTTGTATGCCAATGTTGGAGAAGGCTGGTACCAGCAACCTGTTCAATCACATGTGTCGAAACACATGTTTAATGGGGTTTTACCCATAACCATGAACCAATATATTCATCAAACACGTATTTAGACACATGTGATTGAACAGGTTGGTCGTACGAGCCTTATCCAACAGTGGCATACAAGCGCTCCTTGTTTACCATTCCTCCACTGTTTCAAGCGCATGCGGATCCTGATCTTACTGTCCCTTCCTGATGAGTGTGATACAAATGTATGCAACTGAATAAACTCAACCTATTCTCCACAACACGCTTCTCACGTATAGGTAATAAATTAATCGAGCAACGCTTATATTCTAATTTCAACCAGAACAAATGTGTGCACCTGATCTAATGAACCACAACTTATCTAGCGAAGGGTGTAACACACTATTTACTCACCTTTTCACATTTGTAACACCGTTGTGAATACTTCTCCTCGTAACATGGCACGCAAATAACACCATCCTCCTTCGGCACAAAACTTTGAGTCCCGAGCGGATGTTTACATTCCAAACAAGTGAAACATTCCTCATGCCAAGTGGATCCCTTGTATTCGTACTTCCGGGAGCCGGCTTTGAAGATCTTTTTACAACCGTCACAACGTGGGGCAAATTTCTCATCGTAACAGTCTGGACAGTACAATTGGGAATCCTTGGTTGTGAACGGTTTGTCGGCCAACGAGGAATTGCAAACACTACAGAAAAAGCATTTCTCATGCCAGTGCCTCTCTTTGAACGACAGATCCTAGAGATGCGTAAGATAAAGTGTGTATTTCGATGAATCAAAATGGAATAAGAAAATATTTCAGATAGCAATGATTGCAACAATATCGTTGAACGGTGAAACTTGCAATTCATTTTAATGGAACTTTTTGAATGATATGTATCTCATGTTGTCGCGCCAGAAAACAAATCGTGACTCAAGGATCTAAGGTAACTTACCAATAAACCACCTTATAAAATAAGCAAAGGTTATGGTTAATCTTCGTTATGGCTAATCTATTGATCACATCCACAAGGTTTACATTCCTTAACTATTTTATGGTTGTGATCATAAACATTATAAGATTTGGCTCAAGTATGATATGTTGGTAATCTCGCGCAAATTGTCGAACCTACCACAGTTCACGAAGTACGATCGGGAGATTAGCAATAACTTCTACGAATTATTAAGAATTTTTAGCAAATTATCCCTTGAATTCAATCACTTTTTCGATAAAATCAGGCAAATAATTACCAAATTAACGGAATTTTCGATCAGTTAAACAATCCCAGTGAAATCCTTCATATCGGATCAAAATTTTATAAAAAAATAATGCTAGGTGTAACGGTTTCAGTTAATTATTCTGGGCTATGACTAATCGATCTTTTACCGTATAATTTTACAACAAAAATTAATCTCCTTTGAAGTTCGTGTGATAAAAAATACGAAAAAAAAATCGTTTCCAGCTGAACAATTTCAGACAGGATTTGATCCGTTTCATCAACAAACACTAGTATCCAATCGTTCACCGATAATCAATTGTCAAATTATTACGACTCAACAACTGTGAACGTTTTAAGTTGCAAAACAATTTTAGATTTTCTCGATAAATAATTGCGTTTATCCCAAGGCCAACGAAACTGAGATGATTGAGAAAAAAGTGATTCTGGGAGAATTTTCGCGTTATCTTGTTGGTTGGAAAATTCTAACTATGAATGTTGAAGTGCTCACTGATTTAGTTACTTCTGTGTGGCGAATTTATTCAGCTTGACCAAGACTCGGTTTCAAAGGACATTAACCTGCATGATGATTTATTTCCATCATAGTGATGTGATTATTTGATATAAACACAAAAGATGTACCAAAATATTCATTTGCATGCTTTTTCGTCAAACACACCCTACGACCGGTTTCGTGCTGTTTGAACTCATCAAGTAGGGACAGTATGATCAGGATCCACATGCGCTTGAAACAGTGGATGAATGGTAAACAAGGAACGCTTG
>JACCGJ010001093.1:86430-110424 GCA_013407085.1 Atriophallophorus winterbourni
GGAACTCTCTGCCCCCACATATCATTTGAGCATCAAGCCTGAATATTTTTAAGGCTGAACTTGACAAGTATATGTTGCCTCAACCTTGCACCTGAATACACCTGCTGACTTTCCATAAGGATAAAACTTTTGTGTTGTTTTTATGCATTCCATATATTTTTAATCTTTGGTTACTGTAAACAATTTGCTTTTTGGACCATTAAAACTTTGAATTACTTCGACACCAAACCTTTGAACATAAAGGAACTCTACTGGTTTTTAAAGG
Source organism: Atriophallophorus winterbourni (assembly GCA_013407085.1). Classification (NCBI taxonomy): domain Eukaryota; kingdom Metazoa; phylum Platyhelminthes; class Trematoda; order Plagiorchiida; family Microphallidae; genus Atriophallophorus; species Atriophallophorus winterbourni. Next base: position 86,696 of record JACCGJ010001093.1, read on the forward strand.
CTGCTAATTCGGATATTAGGATCTAGTCTTGAATTTGTAATTAGACTTTTCATAACGATGTCTACAATCTCGAGACTCATAATCAAAGCAATTTTTCAAAAGTAAAAGCTCATGTGAAATGCTTGAACGTTGCTGGTACAGTTAGCTGAAGAGGGCACAACCAACTCAGGTGTAAGAGATAATTTACGTAATGAACTACGGTTGAGCTTTAAAAACGCTTAAAATGACGGTTGACGTGTATTCATGATAATCTAACACTAAAATGTTGCTGTTTATAAACTACTCACATGCTATCCATGTAGCGAGAACTAATAAACTCCAACTTAAACAGAATCGTGCGACTTAAGTTATCACTATTTCGTTATAAAGAATTTATTAGCAACGCGTATATTCCCGCAGGCAACGAGTCAACATTTTAAATCTATTTCTTGCTTCTTCCAAAGTGACTTGAACTAGCTGTCACAATCGGCTGAAGTAAAAGGCACCATGTCGGCCGTTCGGTTCCCGAGAAACCTTCTATGTAGGCCCTGCCCCACCGATCCAAGGAAACCTGAAAGCATTAATAGATAGCGATAGGTTCGATAAGTATCCAAGAGATGTGGTCGTCTCTACAATAAATCTAGGACACTGACACGAACCGTTTTATTCATGGAACGGCTAAGTTCGGTGACAAATTTGTCGATATTCAGTCAGGTGCACATTCATAAACGAACGAATTTCAATGAAGCATATTCAGGGTTTGAAGCACGACGTAACATCGTGTGCGAATGTTTGTGGTGACTGAAACTCTGTGAAGACCATCGGTTCGACCGCATTGCACGAAATCGCTGTTTTATCCATCACATCGCAACGCTATTCATTACAAACTTAGATTTTTACGCTTACGAGGGTCTTCTGCAAAAGATATGAATAATTATATCTTTGAATGATTATAACCATTTAATTATAACTATTCGTAATCTATCAAATTGACGTGTACGCCATAGCGAAACATGTTCAAGCGTACGAAGTTGCAAAGACCTTGGGTTTTTGAGCGCATAATCACTGCAGAAGTAGTGCGCCACCTGGAATCGAACGGACTATTGACAATTGCCCAACATGGATTTCGCAGAAACCGCTCTTGTCTAACTAATTTGCTGACATGTTTGGACGACTGGACTAGTGTAGTGGACGCTGGAGGCAGTATTCATGCATGCTACCTAGACATTTCTAAAGCTTTTGACAGAGTTGATCACAACTTACTGCTGAACAAGCTAAAGAAACACGGTATTGCTGGAGGACTGTATGACTTGCTGCGAGACTATCTCAGCAAAAGACACATACGGGTTCGAGTTGACGGTATACTATCGAAGGAAATCGACGTCACTAGCGGTGTTCCACAGGGATCCGTGCTTGGACCGATACTGTTTCTGATCTATATGAATGACCTGCCAACACCACGCGGCAGTAAGATGGTTCTGTTCGCAGATGACATAAAAATATGGAAAAAAATCAGCACTGCCGAGGATTGCAGTGTGCTTCAAAGTGACTTGGATGCTGTGCAAATGTGGTTATCTGAAAATAACCTACCGCTAAACATGCAGAAGTCTCAAATCATGCACATTGGTCGTGTGCTAAGCTTTTCTCATTCATACAAGCTTGGCAACAATATCCTGGAGTACACCAAACAAGAAAAAGACCTGGGTGTCTGGATTTGCGGTAGCCTGAAAAATGGTCTACAATGCGAAGCCGTTTACAAACGTGCGTCTCGGATGCTCGGTGTGTTAAGGCGGATATTCGGACGTTTTTCCCAGAGATGTTTTTCTCTGATGATGAACACGTACATACACCCGCTTACTGATTACGCTTCACAAGCCTGGACCCCATGGCTTCAAAAAGACATTTCACTATTGGATCGCATATATCACAGAGCCTCAAAGTTGGTCATTGGGCTCGAAAACCTACCATTCGCTGACCGACTAAGTAAACTGAAGCTGACGACACTTGCACAAAGGAGACTGCGAGCCGACCTTCTCCTCACATTCAAAATCCTTAACAGTGTTTCCCACCCTTTGAATATACTATTTCACCGACGAACATCCAGCAACAACCGCGGTCACAACTGCAAGTTGGAAATACCTCACTCCAATCAGAACTGCCGCAGGTATTTTTATTCTGTGCGTATTTGTTTAGCTTGGAATTCCCTGCCAGCCAATTTGGTAAGCTCAAACACTTTTTCTATATTTAAATTAAATCTGGACGATTTCCTGAGAGCCAATCCAAATTATGCCCCGAACTATTTATAATCTATCGTTACCAGAATTATTTTGATTTTAAAAATTTTCTTCAAGCATACACATATACACTGGTACCTGTAGTTCAACTGCATGGTTATTGTAAAGTAATTGCTTTTTCAACCATAAAATCTTGAATCTTGAATCTTGAATCTTAGTAACACGGATCTTGATTATTCAATATCCAATATACTGCTTTTTATATTTCCATCACATGACCCACATGTTGTTGTAAAAATTACGCGACGAAATCAGCTTAGTTGATATTCGGTAAAAATAAGTCTAATTTTCAATAACACTTCTACGAATTTCAAGCGATCGTGGTGTGCGATTTTGAAATAAACAACTCTGAATATTCTGATGAGCATATTCCCAATTTTCCAGGCTTTTTTGCTTCAATATCCTGGTTAATTAGTCACCTATCTGCTGTTGATTTCGTTCGGGCAAACCAAAATCAGATCGATAGTTTTAACTTGTATTTATTATTAGTTGGTCGAAATAATTTTCACCAAGGCCAAGTCCAAGGTTAAGTGTGCATGTGCTGGACCGACAATTCGCAAACGATCGATCGATACCTGAACTACCTATCGTTCTGCCCATAGGGAAAATTCAATAAATCGATACACGTGACCAAACGGGGACTAGGTAAGACGGAGCCGAACAAATGTTGTTCACGTTCAAAACCCATAAATGTTTATAACAACCGGAGCAGTAAAATTCTCACAATATTTTGATTTTAATGACAAAAAGAGACTTTATACGATTCAAATTTTACACAGTGAATGTACATAAGCGTTAAGTAAACTATTGAGATAGGCTGCGATTCTTTTTGGAACGGCAAATACAATGTAGCTACCGGCACGACACAATAAGCAATTTAGACTATGCGACTTAGTACAAATATTTTGATGTTTCTAAGATGTGAAACATATGTGAGCATCGACCGTTATGGGCTCAGTCATCTTGGCATCGTACAAAAATGTCTCCACTCGATCGATTTTTTATCCATATTTTGGCTTTCATTCATTCATTCACAATTATAAAAATTCTCATAGTGCGATCATCGCATATTAGCGTTGCCGCGCTTTGTAGAGTAATTCAATGAATGTGCCGTTAAAAATTCAATTGTTGTGTTACGCCATCTGCTACGCAACAGTAGTTTTGTATTGTGCTGCCAGGAATGTTGAACTTTAAGATTGAAAAACAATAAAAGAAACCGATTGCAGATTTTGTGTTTCACTGAAAATGATCTGAAGGATTAACCTTGCCTATTCAGTTACCACTGGATGGTTCTAAAGACGTTGAAAGCAAAATAAATTGTTAACAGTAAACAAAGTATCTGACTAGCTTAGTGATGTTTGTAATCATCAAACAATGACACTGAGATGTGTATGTGTGTGATGGACAAGAATGCAAGTCGAATATATTGTTTTCAAGCCCATGCGTTTATCCCCCATCCACCGGTGTATTTTGTGCTGTTGTGTTGTTGCATTATTTGATTAAAATAATGTTATCCAAGCTTAGTTTACCCTGTTTGCACTGTTCCCAGCAGCACTGCCTTTACACGATATGAGGAAACAACCCGAATATGGTAGTGTGGATTGCGTGTTAGGAAAGCATGTAAATACCAATATCTTGTTAAACTCAATGTGTGTAACCGCATTTCTATGTATTCCTCTGGTTGAATAGGTTGCATGTACCAATGTTACCAAACATGGGATTCAATATTCGAGTTATTTTAGTTACCAGTAGTAAAATATTCAAATTTCAGGCAAGTCACGATTGCAAGTTTTGCCAGCACTGTTTTAGTATAACCAGCTACTACTAGCTAAGCCCCGTTCACCCAACAACACTTACTGATAATGAATTTTTTCAATAGAAATTAGCAGAATAGGAATGAACCACTTTTTGCTCTGCAGGTTCAAATAAAACCGTAGGTCTTATTCTGAGATCGAATGTGCTATGAAGAATACATTGTGGGATTATATATAACGATTTACCCGTGTTGGTAACAGAGAAGGCTTTCCAGAAAAACGTAGCCTAGGTAAATGCACCTTGCAGTAGAAATTTTGAGCTCTGCTCATCAGACCTGAATGTAAAACTAATATCAAGAGTAGTGGTAAATATAACTACGACAGCCAATCAATAAATAGAGGAAATTAGTCCACTCAGCGATAAACACATCCAGTAGGCCATAGCGTTCAGGGAATTGTATAGATGAAATAGGTGGCGCCACTCGATGCCAAATGATTTTTCGGTTCTGACTTCTAGTAAGTTCATAAGCCCCAGCTCAAGGGCACTTGAGACAACATTAATCACGTCATATGTCCATTACGTTACCAGTCACCACGGGGGCAAACCTTCAAAAATGATTCAACTCAGGAAATATGGGATGCATTATACAACCATCAAACTTAAAAATAATAAGCAACTAGCAGCGTCCATAAAAGAACCTTAGGAGCAGTATGCGGAAATGGGTGTGCTTAATCAAACAAATCACCCTTGAAGTCGTGTGTTTCATCTTTCCCATAACACACACTTGCGTGGTTATCAATCTAAACTTTACCAAAGGCATAGCAGGTTGAACTGCCGCAAATACGCATTTTCCGTTCGCAATGTTCAATTGTGGAACAGTTTATTAACTCGCGTGGTACAATCTGGAACCATTGACCAAAGTAATGTGTTGCTCACCTTGGAACCATTGATATTATCAAGAAATCACTAGATGCCCACATGGACAAGTATGTTTTTCACGTTTGACAATAATCTGTAACATTTTTTTGATATTTTTTACCATCCGACCCGATGTACATTTATGTGGGTCTTGTTAAGCCTATCGCATTACCCGCATATCATCTATGAATCAACACTCTCAATCTCACAAAGCAAGTGGAAGAGGTCAAGCGTTAATTGCGCAAATGAAAAGGATTACACCAACATTTAAATTCTATTGTGACTAAACTGTTTACATCGGACCCCGAGCTTGTGTGCACCGTTCGTCTCTGCGATCATATTTGTCAGGCAATTTCTTGTTGACCAGTTCCTTTACAACCACCGTCACGCTGGTTTCGTTTGACAAATCTCATAAAATTTTAAATCATTCAAATAGGATCAGTTCTTCTTTGACAGTTTCCTACACTAGAAAGGCAAAACCTCTTCCTTCCGATGTATATTCTCTTCGTTCTAGTTGCATTCCGAAGAAACGAGTATGGCTACTTTACATCATATTATCTTGAAGCGAATACTTGTAGCTCAAGGATAGTATGTTGTGTGTGGTATGTTCGCTGAGCTGGCATTGTATCAGTAGGACGTTTCGTCATCAAGCTAGATGACATCGTCAGCTGAGCTTCTTGTCATAATCATTTAATCCTCATTAAAACTTGTGATGCCTTGACTTCGTTGAAACATGGTTCAGATGTTCCATGATTCAAATGAAGTAGTGATGATGCTCGGCCCAATGGCCATCTGCGTGGTGGATTCCGATACGTCTTCACAGACAAATCCCCTAGTAGATCCGTTCCTTCTCTAGTGTTGGTGTTCAAGTGGATGGGTAGCTAGCGCATAGGTCAACTCTCCTCCTTCTTTGTCCCGGATAGGACTGGTCAATTGGCAGAGTTAGTAGCATCATAGAAGCTTTAAAAATTGTTCATACATGTAGCGATATGAGTAGTAATGTTCTGTTGGATTGGTTTAAAGCATTAGTCATACTCAACCCGTGTGATAATCTAAGTGGAAATACAGAGCTCTGATTTGGTTTCCTTAGTTCAATGGCACATTTGTGGCACACGTTATTTGACGAAAACAAGTCGACAGCGAAGTTGATATTTAGTTGAGCATTTTTATTTAAAATGGTGCATACAATTATTGTATAGAAAAATATAACCTTGTCTTTAATTGTCAGCCTAGAGTTGATATGCCTTAATGAGGATACAATATAATGTCCTGTTAACCTGTTTCCATGGTAAGCATTGACATCAGTGATGGTTTCATTACATTAACTGGGATTTTATCTTTATCTGTCATTAATGTTATTTAAATTTTGGCTTCATGTGTTGCCTTGACGACTACACAATTGATATTGAGAACGTAGAAATAATTTGACCAATTCATTGCCGAATGATTAACAGGAAAAGTCTTGGTTTTTATAAGACGTGCCATATGATTTGGGCACGTATGCGCGTAATTACGTTAGTATTTCCGATATCTCCCGGTAGAATACGCAGAAATTTGTTCCAATAGTGCGATAACATGAGATGTGTAAAATGATTTACGATCGAAAAATTTAGCTTTTGGATCAATATTTTAAAAATTCAATAATACACACGGCCTGTCAGGCTGTACGGTGTTACTGAAGAATCTCAATGCTCTTTGAGACAGGTCGGAAAATATCAGACTAAATTTTAAATTTAACAAAACCAATGTTATGAATATGGGAATGCAAATCAATTTCACATACAAGCTAGGCTAACATGTCCTTGAAACGTACTTAAAAAGATTTGGATTCCTGCCTAGCCTCCAGTTTAAATACCTTGCTTCAAACATCCACTGATTTCTCAAATGCATCAGGTGTTATCAATCTAGCTAAATGGGCAATTAGAAGATTGTCTTCGCAAACATTCACAAGGATTATGACCCGGAACCTAAGTTCGGGCAACGAATATGCTGTGACGCCTGGAATCCTTTACCCCATGCAGGATATATAACTAAGTCAGCGAATTCATCTTCGTTGAACGAAGCTGCGCTCGGTATGCGCAACGAGCCATTCGACTTCGTTTATCGACGAATCAGAGAAGAACGTAGCATAATTTACCAAATATTCCATACACCGTATGAACACTTACCAGTGATATTCAAAGGAACATGCTAAACTCATAATTACACGTGTACATTATTCCCACCTAAACGTTAGAGTTATTTTTATTCTATCCGTGTCTGTTTTACTAGGGACTGTTTACATTTAACTCTTACCCAATCAACTAGTTTGCATGATTTTATAAGTAATTTGGTCGAGATTTTATTCCTTCGTTTCAAAAGTCCATATACGTTGTGTGTGTGGACGTTTTTGCTCTAATCACACTTTTTTGTTAAGCTCAATGCTTTTTAGACCATTAACTACATTGAATTACCTTAAGTTAACACAGTTTTTCACTGACCAGAAAATATCGATCGGTTATCGATCTGAATAGTCGTAAACGTCAGTGTGTGTTTTGTGGAAATGCATGTACATGAGCTTTTGTGTTCATGGTTATGGGTTTAAACCCTATCTACGTGAGTGTGGACTCATGTGATTGAATAGGTTGGTCATACCAACCTTACCCAACAGTGTCATACAAGCCTAACTTGTTTACCATTATTCCACTGTTTCAAGCGCACGCGGATCCTGATCTTACTGTCCCTAGTGGGGTGTGATGGAAATGCATGCCAATGAGCTTCTGTGTTCAATACCACCAGTTTTATGATGTGGAGTAACAGTAGCTTGACCAATGAAGTTCATAGAGTATGTTCTCTTTTTATCGTAAACCATTGTATGACTATACAGTTTGGTTGAACGCACTTCGCAATTAGCCAGTTTGTGCACGCCAAGCAATCATCTGATTTCAAACCAGATAAATCGAGTTGGCTTTCGACAACTTTGCTTAAAGAAATTTGCCTACATGTTCTTCCCCTTTACTTTGTAACTTAAAAGAAAGCAAAGAGTTGGATTTTTACATGATTAGCAATTTTTCAATCAGAAACAGACGTATTCGCCCAAATTCACGTTTTCACTTTGATACTCGCATTGATGGTGTTTTTTGTACACATTTTGTTTGTCTCAATCACTGGTCACTTTTTCACTTAGCAAGCGGTTTTTGCGACCACAAATTTCCTGCCGCTCAGAGTTGCTCTTCTCATCTCATTTGATATCCGTGCTGCGTGTTCGGAATTACGACTGCCAGGTGTGGGGATAATTTTTGTCTGCTATAAAAGAACAGCTCCATATTTCAGCCTTGTCTTTTTCTCGGAACTGCCGCAGCTGTATCTGTGATAATACTTTGACGTCTGGACGGAATTTGTCAATCGCCAAACCGGAGAGAATCGCTTTGCGATTGGATTGAAGGATTATTGTGTGGTTACTTTTTCATTTATGCATATATACTGTAATTTTCACGTAGCCTGAACCACCAAACATTCTCCCACAGTGTTTAATTCAAGGCAATTCAAGGTTTTAATCGTCTAAAATACAACAAGCTTAACAATAACCATAAGATCCTAAAAATTGAAATGTACGTGTATAAAACATAATAAGGAATTGGACTAAGCAGTATATAAGTGTTCGGGAAAAGATTAATGCAATAAAAATTCGTATAATTTCGTTTTAAAGTCATACAATCTAGCGGAGTGAGCAACGGTTGAAGGTAAACTGTTCCAAGTAAAACAGACACGGACAGTTTAAAAATACCTCCTACAGTTCAGGAGGAAATGGGGTACCACCAGCATATATTCGTGGGTCGGATAATTTCTCGTATCCCTTGGCGTGAATAAATCCTGTAAGGGATGGTTCGGGGCATGGAATGTTTTATAAGTAAGGTCTCCTCTGATTCGTCGATAGGGAAATTCGAACAGATTCTGTTGAGCTGTCTTTTCTTTATAAGGCTTGTTTCGAATGCTAAAAACTAGTTTCGTTGAGCGGTGATAGATTCGCTGCATAAGTTCAGCATCCTTCTTGAGCCACGGAGATCATGACTACACATCGTATTCCATGACTGGTCTCAAGTATGTATTCATGATACTTTGGAATGTTTTGGGCGAAAATTTCCCAAATACACGTTTGACTAGATTGAGGACACGTGTTGCCTTTGTAAAGGCAGTGTTAGTTTGAAGTGAGTATTTTAGCATGACAACGAATATTACAATCTCAAAGTAAAACTTCGTTTAATTATTTCTGGTTGCATTTTTTTGCTGAAGGACATTCGGTACTATTCTGAAAAACTTATGCTCTCCTGAATGGCGAAATCTGACTCACTCGCATAATGGAAATGACAGCTCGCTCTTGGCATTGAGCGCACTGGTCGGGGAGAATTCAATTCAATTGCATTCCATTTTAAGGATCTGAAAAGCATATAGCTTCACAAAAGTACGAATAATATAACAAGCAAAAACGGGATTTGGTTGCTTACTGAGCAGTTCAAGAATCAGGTAAAAATCCAAAGCGCATAAATGGTTTTCCATCGGTGGAATGACAAATGTAGATGTATACAAATTTTATTTCATTTGTGTTCGTGCTGATCATGTACGACAACCACTTCCGGCACAATGAACCAGTAAAGAGAAAGTTTACAGCAAACCAATGTAATACACCATTATCGATTGGAACGGTAATCAAGATACGGTTGGCATCCGTAGATTGAAGCTTGTCTAAGAATATAGCGAATTATCTGAACCGAATGAAGCTCTCCGTGACATTAATATTTCGAAATCGGAAATTGACGAACACCATCCCTTGTGTCATCAGACTGTTTGTGATGCTACTCATCTTCCTCCATCCTCATATAGTTTTGCAACCCACATCTAGTATCACAGGCCATCTGTTCCACTTTTTTCAAAGTTTGATGACTGTGCATTTTCAGGATTAACTTGAGCTTCATTTCTAGTGTCTGATAAACTTTAACGTAAGAACTATGCTTGTTTCTGTGAACAGTGCTTCCGCTTATTGGTAACGTTTAGCTTCTGACACAGAAGCTTCGTCAGACCAAGGGTGTTAGTACGAACAGATATCAAGCTTAAATTTCATTTACTTGACCAATCATAAGCTGGTTAAGAACTGCACCGTCCATGGTGGGTTCTGCGCTCGTTAAGAAGGACAGGCGCGTTCAGTGTCAACTGACGCACCGCCACCCCTACGTGCTGTATAATCCCTTAATTATTTTAGTCTTGCAAGGTGTGAATGAAAACTGCTAACCGATTAGCTCGGAGCATTCGGGGTCACGCATGTTAATGTTTATCCGCTGCAGAACAGGGACGCCAGATTGTGGAGATATCAGCCCCATCCACCTTATTAACTGCATTCGTACCGGCCTTTGTTATCTCAACCGCCTCAGCGTGAAGTCGTTCAATGTATGGTTTTATTCCCCACATTATCGCTTTTACGTTGTTAAGATAAACGCTGTGACCTGTGTCCAGCACGTGTTCAGCTAGTGCTGAATCTCTTATCAGTGATTGATATTCACTGGAATTGCGTGGCTGCTTACCAATTCGATTTTTGTGTTCACTTATCCTAGTACTGAGTTCTCTAGATGTTTGCCCGATATATACTCCCGAGCAACCCTTTCAGTTGATATTATATACGCAATTCGTCGCGCAGCCTAAAGGTGTTTTATCCTTGAGATGCGTTTATAAGGATCTGAGTGTTCTACCACTTTTATACGTTACTCGTATACCTGCGTTATTCAAAATTCGACTTATCCCCTCCGACGCTTCCTTAACGTAAGGTATAGAAACTGTTGCACGTCAAACGTTTTCCGTTTGGGTGCTGGGTATTTTACACGTTTCAGTTGGCGTTTAATTAGGATCTTAGGGTAACCATGATCACCAAGTCGACGACTAACTTCTTGGTGGGCTCGCTATTTATCGGTAGCATCGCTGCACAAGCGTTCAACTTTGTAGAACAGCGTCAGTTGATATTGAACGCGCCTGTCCTTCTTAATGAGCGCAGAACCCACCATGGACTGTGCAGTTCTTAACCAGCTTTTGAATTGTAAGGTGAATGAAATTTAAGCTTGATCTCTTTTCGTACTGACACCCTTCGTCTGACGAAGCTTCGGTGTCAGAAGCAAAACGTTACCAATAAACTACTCTCACCGATTCATTACAAACTTTCTTTTTTCATGATTATGATTCCCCGAGCGGTCACAAACATTTTACATTACAGTGTTTCCGCTTGTTTTTAACACTTCATCATTGTTACGAGATATGTCGAACCGACGCATAGTCCGTTGATATTTTTATTTAGGTTCGTTGTGGTCCGACCCTCATGTGTTGAACATCTATTGGGTATTGTTTGGGATTATTCATCTGCTGAAATAAAACTCAACTTTCCGTTTCTAATTACCAGTAGAATTCTACTTTTTCTGTAAAACCGATTCCATTGTCAAATCGGAGATGCTCAATCGCCATACTGGAATAACTTATAGATTTCCTGAAAGAAAAATAGGATAGGAATTTTAATTTTTCGGTGTTGTTTATCATGAGTTCACGCCACATACATCACCATACATACTCAACCTTACAGGCGTGTCCTGTTTTTCACACGACACATCAGAAAGCATCATTTAAATTAATTCCTAACAGCTGTGACGGAAGAATTCGTTAATATTTTTTACTAAACGTTTTGAATATTCTAAGGACTTGTCTAGGTTGCCCTATCCTTTTATTACGCGAGCTAAGTTTAGGTGTGCGACACCACAATTACAATAATTTTGCACGTTTCCACTTGCAAATATATACCATATAGCTAAGAGTTATATATGGTCGACTTGGACCTAAGGAGACCAACAACAATATGCAAGAGGATTATTTATGCTCGGTTATAAGACACAGACGTAAAGTTTATTTGATTACCGAAAATCAAAGTCAATTCAAGTCCTGGATGCACCTCAATTTAACTTACAACTTGCTTTGCGTGCAAAATTCATGAAAATTCACCCGAAATGTACAATTCAGCTGAATGGAATCTTTTGAGTTTGTGTGAACGGGAATTATCTGCCTGTGTAAATAAGGGAGAGCTTGATGTAATGTAGTTTTGTGCTCACACCACTGAGGGCTTCTGGCATTCATGTAAAATTTACCGCTGTTTCAATACTCATTGATCCTGTGCCTACCATCTCTAACTAATGTGAAAGAACAGGAGGAACGGTTTGTAGTGAGAGGGTTTGTGCGTGTGGTCCGAATTCACTCTGTGATTTTGTATTTGAGCATCATGATTGATGGCATGAAGTCTATATAACCGTTTCATTCAATGATGCTTGAAATAGTTTCTGATGTATCGGTAATTTGTATATCCACACGAAAACGTGTTGATCAATTGAACAGATTTCCTTTGAATTATGTCGTGCTCATAAGACTCACAAAAATAAAGATTTTAGAGAATAATCGGTATACGCTAATGACGGTGATATTGGATTAAGTTTGTATACTCCAACATTCTTCACACAAAAGTATTTTAACCGATTGAAGAAGGTTTCTCGTAATATAAAACTTGATTATTAGCCAAGTGTTACTTCCATCACTGGCAAATGACATTGTGACAGCGGAGTTATCGCGCATCATTGTCAGGTCACATTAAATAACGGGGGCGAATGACCCTCACAGTTAACCCGTCACTTTAGCGTCGTTTCTTATAGAGCCTGCTTTACTCATTGAATTCTTGAACGACAGTCATTATTTGGTTTCGGGCAATGACGAGAAATTCTGCACGAGTGGGATGCAAAAAGCACCGCAGCAGAGCGAATATTCTAAAGAAGACAATACCTGTTCACGAAACTAGTTAAAAATTCATGAGACTAAAAATAGTTTAACGGTGTCACAGCCGATCTCTCAGACAATGGAAATCAATGAGGAATAATCGATAGTGATTCGGAATGGTTATGTAATAGATTCTACTTTAGAGAATCGGTAAATCAGTTTTGCCAATCCGGTTCTCTTTATGTTCTAGCGTCCGCAAGTTTGTTCTGTCCTTTGTACGTGTCACATCAATCATAAGTTTTATCGTGTTTAGGGTGCTACATTAACGTTCAAATCTCTGGTAAACTTTAGGGTCTGAACCTACTCGATTTGGTATTGTATTTAACTATTAGCTTGTTTAATCATCTCAGTCATCTTTATCAACGTGACGAGCTATAAAACAACAATTGGGACAATACTGACGGATCGAATTGTTTTTTTCTTATATCATACTCGATCGACACCAGCCATAAATTAAAGTTTTGTATTTGGATGATTCAATATTTTGTTGTTTTTGGAGAGTTTTATGGGATGTTATTAAATATGTATTTCTAATCACCCACGAGATAAGAGGTTAATCGCACGGAATAGTAGGGCTCATTCGGGAATGTTGTATGGCAGAAAATTTAGTTTTAAACGATTACACAAGATTCGAGGAAATCTAAGTTACACTTGAATGCCATTGTTGTGTATGGTCGTTACAAAGCACCACGAAGTTCATATGCAGAAATTGATTCTGGGTCAAGCACCCGAAGTGCTTAGAAACGACCAAAGTTAAGTGTCGCTCATAATTTAGGAGATGTGAGCCGCCACACTATACTCAAATGCAGAAATCATTCGGTGTTCATACCGCTGAGTGTGTATATTTCAATTTTCAATGGTTTTTGTTTTGTAAGAATGCGCGAGCCTGGATTTTTGGAAAAGAGGCACCATAGATTTTTTTGTTTTCGTCAGTCCTAGTTTGAGTAGCCTCAATTATAACCACTTTTTTCTTGAAGTTCTCTTTACTGATAAGAGCTGATTTGAGTGTAGATAACATTCTCGATTTTCGAAAGCATATATTAATCTTTCGGATACTACAGAATATTTGTGCTTCACTAAACAAAATTTTACCTTGAAACGAGAATGAACTAAACAAAGTTATACTTAAATTTCACTGTGGTTAGTACAACGAACCACGATGTTCAAACACAGAATCACAATGTGATTCCTAGTCAAGTACTCAAGTCGCTTATGGATGACCAAATTAATGTTTTGCTCACATCCCCCGCACATACACACCTCTACGGGTTTCTTGCTGATTAACTAGATTTCGCACCCGATCCAACTGAACAACCTTGGAGTGATTTCCGGTCAAGCACGGAGATTGTGTGAAATATTCAATAAATTTTGTTTCTGGCATGCCTTAGTCTTGCAACCTTCAACCTGATTTCGTCTGTTTACCTTAAACAATGCGAGACATTAAGAGATAGTTCAACCAAACGTAAAATTGCTTAACATTTAAGCAATGACTTTGATTGTTTCAAGTCCCAATGGACCGATTCTTAGTGCCTCAAGATGATAACATCAGAGTACCAGAAATCGTATTTATAAGTGCAAGTTTGCGGATGTTAGCACCGTAATATGTTGATAAATCGCTAGATATACAAAATAATTTTCCCCATATACCTTGCGTTAGTTAAGATAACATTGGAATTTCATAATATTGTATATTTTGTGTAAACGGCAGTAAACAATGAACTTGACGGATAAAGCTTCAAGCCCTGAAAATAACGATTTTAGAACCGTAGGATGAAAAAAATGAACATTTTGTTATTTGAAGATTTCTGTCGAGGAAACATTTAAATCATAGTGAATTAAATTTTTGTCGAAAACATTTCTTTTTTGAAGATATTGATAGATTTGAAAGAAAGGAAACACTAGATAGCTTGGAATCAATTTCAGGGATATATTGCCCCGTTTAACGCATAGTGTGAGAGATAAATGTGAAAATATGGCGAATCTTACAACACAATTTGGAAAGCCAACTTGAGTGTATCAAACAGCAATTAGAACCTTTCAATGTGGAATTATATGTGATGCAAAAACGATTCTCATCTTCCATTCTATTTCCCACATTCCGGACAGAATATTCCATCCTCGTTGATTAGGAAACCTTTCCCAACGAGGGAACCATCACATTTTGTGCAGTTGAAGCAATCCGAATGCCAGTGTTTATCTTCGAACGTGATGAATTTGCATCCCCCGAAACCTATCAACGGATGAGGAAACGAAACATAACAAACAAATAAACACCGGTGTTCCAAATATTGGAGACCCTTCCACTTGTGCATACAAACACCCATCAACTCACCGCTAATTGGCTTCATGCATTTGTGGCAACGCTTGGCGTACAACTCGGTGTAGCAATCCGCACAATACGGCTGATCATCTTTCGAGGTGAACTTTTGTCCGGACAATTCCGTTTTACATTTCACACAGAGGAAACATGTTTTGTGCCAAGGTTGACCTTTATAAGTTACTCCACCTTTATGAATGGGCTGGAAAGATTGGGCAGAAATGTGGGAACACGGTTTGGGGAATTACGTTGTAGAAAATTCGGTTTAAGATAAATCTAATTCACAAGTTGCAAGCCTACATGATTACTTGTGACGGTGCACACTAAGCCATGGATAATCATTCAGAATTTCATTATAAAGTGAAGCGAAGCGAGATGAGAAGATAATGTTAAATAAAATATTACACCGCATAGCAAAGATGCTAAATTACGATATCAAGTGAATCGAAAAGCAAAATACACTAAATAGCCTTACCATTGTGGTTTAAATTAAAGTACAAATCTGTTATTTTTGTCGAACACGTTTATAGAAAAAATATTTGGTTCCTAAAATATCTTATAACAGGCTGAACGACTACATATTTAACATTGGCATGCAAGTATAAATGTGTTTACCGCTTTACCATTGTTTCAAGGCTCACAAAACCTGATCTTAATGTCTCCATCTGATGACGGCACACAGCCAGAAACCGGCAGTGCTAGAGGGTTCGAGTCTCACCCGAATCGGTGCTGGATATACACTGCTGATGAGCTCAAATAAGAGCGAAACTCGAGTCAAGTGCTTCCGTTATGGGCCGACGTGATCAACTCTATGAATAGTTCGATGGGCTTGGTACGGATGTGTAGTCACAAATATAAACAACGTATTCTCCAAATATCCCTTAAACAACTATGCCCATCAAATCTAATCGGTATTAGCTTACACTGTATCCGATGGGAAGACCTGGCATGGAGATCTGTTCGGTTGGGCGACCACAACAGATGTTGCTGGCTCCTTCTGAACTGGTCGGGCAAACAAAGCTACTCAAATATGCCAGTCTGGAGAACAGTTCATAAACGTTTAATTGCGATCGGTCAAACGGTGGACGGTAGCCCAGGTCGTTAAGGCGTGGGACTACAATGGTGATCGTCGGGGGTTCGAATCTCACTCCCGAAGCAGAGGATATGCACTGCTGATGAGCTCAAATAAGAGCGAAACTTGAGTCCATTATGGACTGTCGTGATCAACTTTGTGAATAGTTCGATGGACTTGGCGCGGATGAGTAGTTACAAACATAAACTCAACGTATTCTCCACAACACGCTTCAATATTGATCTCACGTATAGGTAATAAATTAATCGAGCAACGCTAATATTTTAATTTCAACCAGAACAACCGTTTGCACCTGATCTAATGAACCACAACTTATCTGTCGAAGTGTGTAGCACACCATTTACTCACTTTTTCACATTTGTAACACCGTTGTGAATACTTCTCCTCGTAACATGGCACGCAAATCACACCATCCTCCTTCGGTACAAAACTTTGTGTCCCGAGCGGCTGTTTGCATTCCAAACAAGTGAAACATTCCTCATGCCAAGTGGATCCCTTGTATTCGTACTTCCGGGAGCCGGCTTTGAAGATCTTTTTACAACCGTCACACCGCGGGGCGAATTTCTCATCGTAACAGTCTGGACAGTACAATTGGGAATCCTTGGTTGTGAACGGTTTGTCGGCCAACGAGGAATTGCAAACACTACAGAAAAAGCATTTCTCGTGCCAGTGTCTCTCTTTGAACGACAGATCCTAGAGATGCGTAAGATAAAGTGTGTATTTCAATGAAATAAAATGGAATAAGAAAATATTTCAGATAGCAATGATTGCAACAATATCGTTGAACGGAGAAACTTGCAATTTTATTTTAAAGGGACTTTTCGAATGATATGTATCTCATGTTGTCGCGCCAGAAAACCAATCATGAGACAATTATCTAATGTAACTTATCAATAAACCATCTTGCAAAATAAGCAAAAGCTATGGTTCATCTTGGTTGTGGCTAAGCTGTTGCTCACATCCATAAGGCTTACATTCCTCAACTATTTTATCCTTGTGATCATAAATATTATAAGATTTGACTCAGGTATGATATGTTGGTTATCTCGCGCAAATTGTCGAACCTACTACACTTCACGTATTACGATTAGGACATTAGCAATAACTTCTACGAACTATTAAGAATGTTTAGCAAATTATCCCACGAATTCAATCACTTTTTTTCGATAAAATCAGGCAAATAATTACAAAATCAACAGAATTTTCGATCATTTAAACAATCCCAGTGAAATCCTTGATATCGGATCAAAATTTTATAAAAAAAATAATGCTAGGTTAACAACTAACCTATTGCAATTGTGGGTGTGTAGCGGTTTCAGTTAAGTATTCTGGGCTATGCCTATTCGATCTTTTACCGTATAATTTTACAACAAAATTAATCGCCTTTGAAGTTCGTGTGATTAAAAATACGAAAAAAATCGTTTCCAGCTGAACAATTTCAGACAGGATTTGATCCGTTTCATCAACAAACACTAGTATTCAATCGTTCATCGATAATCAATTGTCAAATTATTACGACTCAACATCTGTGAGCGTTCTAAGCTGAAAAACAATTTTAGATTTTCTCGATAAATAATTGCGTTTACGCCAAGGGCAACGGAACTGAGAAGATTGAGAAAAAAGTGGTTCGGTGAAGAATTTTCGCATTTTTTTGTTTGGAAAATTCTAATTAGTTTTCGGGAGTATGTATGTTGAAGTGTTCACTGATTTAGCTACTTCTGTGTGGTGAATTTATTCAGCTTGACCAAGACTCGGTTTTCAAAGGACATTAACCTGCATGTTGATTTATTTCCATCATAGTGATGTGATTATTTGATATAAACACTAAAGATGTACCAAAATATTCATTTGTATTCTTTTCCGTTACAAAACACCCCACGACCGGTTTCGTGCTGTTTGCACTCATCAGGTAAGGCCAGTAAGATCAGGATCCACATGCGCTTGAAACAGTGGAAGAATGGTAAACAAGGAGCGCTTGTATGCCACTGTTGGATAAGGCTGGTACGACCAACCTGTTCAAAGCATGTGTCCAAACACATGTTAAATGGGGTTAAACCCATAACCATGAAACAAACTATTCATCTGCATGCTTTTCCGTCATTCACACCCCACGACCGGTTTCGTGCTGTTTGCACTCATCAGGTAGGGACAGTAAGATCAGGATCCGCATGCGCTTGAAACAGTGGAAGAATGGTAAACAAGGAGCGCTTGTATGCCACTGTTGGTTAAGGCTGGTACGACCAACCTGTTCAAAGCATATGTCCAAACACATGTTAAATGGGGTAAAACCCATAACCATGAAACAAAATATTCATTTGCATGCTTTTCCGTCATTCACACCCCACGACCGGTTTCGTGCTGTTTGCACTCATCATGTAGGGACAGTAAGATCAGGATCCGCATGCGCTTGAAACAGTGGAGGAATGGTAAACAAGGAGCGCTTGTATGCCACTGTTGGATAAGGCTGGTACGACCAACCTGTTCAAAGCATGTGTCCAAACACATGTTAAATGGGGTTAAACCCATAACCATGAAACCAAAATATTCATTTGCATGCTTTTTCGTCAAACACACCCTACGACCGGTTTCGTGCTGTTTGAACTCATCAAGTAGGGACAGTATGATCAGGATCCACATGCGCTTGAAACAGTGGATGAATGGTAAACAAGGAACGCTTGAACAGGTTGGTCATACCAGCCTTATCCAACAGTGACATGCAAGCGCTCCTTGTTTACAAAATATGTATTTTAAAAAGGTTATCACGTATGAATGCTGTCAGTTGATCGGATATCATATCAAATCTATTCTACGCAGTGCCATATCTGAGCTTGAGAATTTCTATACATGAGACACGTTTTACAGTTGGTACATTTTTCGCAGGCTTGTTTTAGTCCAACGTACAAACGCTAATGTAAACAGTTTCAAGATGATGTTTTGAATATTTGTATTCTTATTGGTTCACATTGTCGTCGGAAATTTGATGCTGTGAAAATGGATGCTCTGTTTGATTTGTGTTTCATTATTCGTCAATCGTGAAACATGTGGATTACGAAAATGCAAATGTGTTTGCATAAATAGTTGAATGAATATGGCTCACTGGAGATAGTTTTCGTTTTCGATCGAACAATATTCACAGGCATTACAAGATTCAAGATTCAAATATCTCGAAAATTGTTTGGTATTATTCAAATAAGCACAATATTTTTAAACTCGCAGTTCAAGAAAAAGCGTACAGCATGAAATTAGACACAAAATATAAGAACGACTAACTAAATATTGATCATTATGGAGTGTATAAAATGGGCGATGTATGCATAAACTTTTTTTCAAAAAATATTCAATATAAAAGCCGAACACTAGGAATATACTTAAAAATTTCTCGTGAAAACTGAGAATGGTTAATTCAAAAATTTGAACTGAAACAAATGCTTTGACGCACTTTTCCGTTGCAACGATTTCAGAATATTTAGTAACGAGGAAAATTCGCATATATTTAACCGAACAAACGATAGCATTTTTCGGAAATTTCGATTACAGCTTTTACGTAGATCTAAATATCAAATAAGCTGAGCGTTATTCTATGCTTCTAGGCAGCGAACGTACACTCTACACTTGGAGACACCTTCTTTGTCTACGTAATTCTCACAACAACATTGCTTGAATAAATGACAACAGTGATTTGTGAAACCTATTTCCTGCTATATCCATAGTGTAATTCCAAAAATAACTCTTTCCATTGCTCTCTCTCTAAATATATTCTCTCACGTAATGCCCTTGGATATTCATGTAAAGCAATTAATTCTCCCATTTGGACGCTGACTTTATGTGTGCTTTGAATTCGTTTATGTGCAGATACACTCTATTGATTCGAAGTATTGACCTCATAAGAATTTTGAATTTGTATTTCCACAGAATGAAAATGGCATTGTACGATCAAGCTAGTCTTAACCATGAAGCACTGCCAAATCATGATGTTCGTCCTAATCCAATTAGGCTTTCACTTTGATCATCAATCTGCATGACGAAATGAAAGCAACAATCAACGCAACTCACCTTAGAATCGCATTTAATTTTCTCTTTACACATTTCACACGTGTTACTGAAATTATGTTCGTAGCAATCGATACAATATGGCTTCTCCTCGTATAGGATATATTTCTGCCCAATTAGCGAAAGATTGCACTGGGCACAGAGAAAGTCCTCCCCTGGTGTGAGTGAAACGTCAGTGGACATTTCTAACGTGTTTAGATTTCTGGAATAAAATCGATATGACGTAAATGTAATTTGAATAATATAATCGATCGATTTTCACTGATATGTCGAGCTATATACGTATGATTTATATACGTAAATCAGAAACACATTTGTCGAATAATGATGTACAAAGACCTCAGAAAACGCAAATTAAGATTGGGTCAATTCTTTCGTTTTCGAAACTATTCGGCAGCAAAAGAACATTGGTGAAATATTCTTAGATGAATTTATTATTTACTTGTAGAAATTGATTATGCTTGGGATATATTATGGAATTCAAAATTTAACAACCTATGTATATTGTTAACAGTTAATTTATTTTGTCAGTAGTATTATACCTATTTTCCATGTTAGATTCCAACGAACGAATGGAATTGCTGGGTTTGCAGTAACAACAGTATATTTGAGTGTTTTTGGCCTCCTTCTGTCAATGTCAACCTGGGAAGTACATCACAAGCGCATGATTGTTTCATACTCCACAGCTTTTAGAAAGACTAAACAGTCCAAAACGATCTATCTCACAGTGAGCAGTACTTGGACAACTGGCGGCAGTTGCATGAATAGTAGCCGAGATAAGTATCTGGTTTTCCCCAACTTCGTGATGACGCTTTACACAATTCCTCCAAAGTGAGCGGTCAAGAGCAAGTTCTTACCAACTTGTAGGGTCGATTTCAAGAGCTTTCATATCTCTTTTACACATGTCTTTGTACCGCACTTGCCTAATGGTCGTTTTCTTGATTTCAAATCACCATAAAGTAGATCTTTTGGGATACGACCATTTCTCATGGGATTTTATTTGACTAGGTATATATCATAAACATCTTGAAAGTTAGCATTAAAAAATATTCAATATGAGATAACTATAACCTTTCAACATTTTCGAGGCTGAAAATTGCATGTCTTTTGTAAATCTTTTGATCAAAACCAGGCAATCGACCACAATTATCGGCACCAACTCATCTCATAAAAATTTACCAGCTACAGCAATGGATATGCAAAGGGACATTCAGTTCCCTCTCCCCACGATATTTGCCCTAACTGTATTTTAATTACACGATATATGCTATTCATACGAACATCGTTTCCAGTGGTTTGGTATGAGATTGATAATTTTTCAAATCATTCATAATCATTCATTGTGCAAGTAGTTTAGAATTATGGCATTCAAACATGAATGTTTTTGTTTAAATTGGGATATACTATTCAAATTAAGATAATCAATATTGAATAAAATTATTTGAAATAATTTGAATTTCATTGTTTTAAACGGCGTCTCCGTTTCCCTTATATATATATATATATATTTACTGTTATGATTAATTAATTGCAGAAAATTTGATGTTGTGCTTGGATTTGCTTTTTGGTTGACAGACAGTGCTAAATATAGCTAAGGATCATTACTTTTCGTTACAGTGAAAGGATTAACGGAACAAATATTGAAATTTCACACCGGATAATGAATTATTCATGGTTTTTGAAAATTTTGATCATTCTTCTTTAGAAAAATTATATGCTATCGGTAAACTGAGAAATTTTCTTCCAACTTATCAAATGAGATTTATTGTGTGTATTATGTTTTGCGAATTTGAAGTTTTTGTGTTTCAATATTAGATAGAGAGATTTTTCAAGATTCAAATCGGAGGAGATTTTGGAAAAGTGTCAGTAGGTGCTGAAGCTAGATATTTCATACTATGCATATCAGCAATATGATCTGTATTATCAATATTAAATTCTGATGAGCAATTGGTGACATGAACAGCAAATATAATCATGAAAAGAAAGTTTGCAATGAATCAGTTATAGCAAGTTTTTTGGTAACCTTTCGATTCTGAACACAGAAGCTTCGTCAGACCAAGGGTGTCGGTACGAACAGTGTTCAGGTTTAAATGGCATTTTCTTGACAAATCCTGAGTTCTCAAAGCTAGACAGAGGAGATCAAGACAATTGATCACACCCCCTAAATGCTGTGTTCATCCCGAAATTGTTTATTTACTGTGCAGGTGCGATTAGCGTCCGCTGACCCACTGCTTACGTAATCCATGTGCACATTAGATGCTATACATGTAAATACTCATACACTGCAAATATACTGTTAATAAAGCACATACAATAATCAGAGGTGGTTTGAGATTTTCGAATGAATGTTTCTAACTTGCATAATTCTTGCTAGTAACATTGTTTTCGAATGGAGTTCCTTGAAATTATCACAAATTTGAAGATTTGTAATCAGCTCAGGTTGACTAGATAAATTTATAAGTATTTGTTAGTTTGTTTATTTTTACTCTGAAATGCCTTGTGAAATATTTTCGCTGTTCCTACCTCATTTATTTTCGGTAACAGAGGAATAATAAGCAAACCAAGGAAAGCCTGTTTTTTTAAAAAAATATCCTCAATTTAATGTATACACTTCAAGTGAAATGTATTAACAAAATTTTGCATTACGAAAATCATAAGGACCGAAGGCATAGTATGGAAAATTGAATATTATAAAACAACAATTTGCAAATTAGCTACAATATAAGAAAGATCCTGCCAATTAAATAACAAACTAAACCAAGTTGTTTTCAACTTTTCCGAAATTCATGTAGTACATGTATGAACAATTTTTAACCAATTTATGCAAGTAAACCGAAATTGATTTTTTAGAATGACACAATCTATTTTGGGGTAGAGGGAAAAAATCAATGGAAATGACGATCGATTTTCTGCTAAAGTTATTTAAAAAAAATTTGGTGTTGTATTCCGCATTGTACTAGAGTCTGTTTTGATTAGAAAACGATCGAGAAAATTCAAGCGACCAGGGACCGGACCACGCTTTGACGATTGAAATCACTGCGGTAAACCAATGATTGACAGTTATTATCAAGTTCATTATCCGCTCTCTCTATATATTTTAAGATAAAATATTTAATATTAATCCTCACGAAAAAATCGTTTCGATGAATCAAGAATATTTACTGAAAGCCATCTGTTGAAGCACGAAAGTACAATTCAGAAATGATTATATCTATGTAATGTGTTGCTCACATTTCCAACCCTTACACTCCACTACCGGTTTCTGGCTGTCTGCCGTCGTCAGGTGGAGACAGTAAGATCAGGTTCAGTGAGCCTTCAAACAGTGGTAAAGTGGTAAACAAAGTTTTACTAGTATGCCACTGGGAAGGGGATGTGAGCAACACATTACTTTGGTCATCCATAAGCGCCTTGAGTGCTTGACCAAGAATCACTTTGTGATTCCGTGTCTGAACATCGCGGTTCGCTGTACGCACCCTATATAACAGTGGCATACAAG
>JACCGJ010001094.1:0-41458 GCA_013407085.1 Atriophallophorus winterbourni
AATCTGACGACGATATATTGCAAAAAAAGATTGTAAAAACAGATTACGAACGTCATTCAGTCGCGGTTCGTGCATCGCATCCCATGGTGTCTGTCCACTACACTCCCCGTCTATTGAAAAATAATTTTCTAGGTTGTGTGACAATTGCGCATTTGCTACCTGTTACCGATATAATTCTGTATTTCATATTGATGAGCTTTGTTCAACTATATTGACGAAAATGGAACAAGTTTATAAGGAGAAAAGGAGAGTGTAGACCAAATAACGGCTTTAATACGCCACCGTAGTTCATACACTACTTATGAATGGCTAGTTTGTTTTTCAATGTTTCGTATCTCGATGGCGAAACTGAAACACACGGAACCTTTCTATTCAACCTGATCACGCATGCCTAAATTTTCGTTCAAAGAGCAGTCCTTTAAAACATATTGAATTCAGCTCAGTTTCAATCTGTCAATCTGCTGATAAACAAAAGCTTGGAAATTGCTCGACTAAAGCTACAGTTGTTGTTTCGAGTTTCACAAGTAATGGGATATAGTCTAACGGGATTTTCTCGCTAGAATCCCATGTTGCCAGTCAAGCACAGGCCAATCGATTAGCGTGACACAGATTATTGACCACTGAGTCAGAATGAGGTCTCTCTAAACCCACAACCATTGGCGTTGTGTTCATAAACCTTCGGCTGTTTGCTCTGTTATGCTCTGCTCTGCATCACTAGGTCCAGGTAGCCCAGGGTCGTATCAACACTACACACCTGGTGGACAAATGGAAGAACAGGTGTAGTGTTTCCGGACTAGGCAAGTTTATAGTCGCCGGTTGTGTCGGATGGTTAGTACTGAGTAGGGGCGTAACACCTAAGCAAATCGATGGCGTGGCACTAAAAAGTTACTCGTGTAGTAAGTATAATAGCGCTTAAAGTATTTCAAAGGAGAGAAACACAAAATTGGTAGCAAATATAAACGTCACGTCAACACGATACTAAAGAATAAGGATCGAGAGGAAAAGCCATGAATACTAAAAGGAATGATCGAGGAGTAAAGCAAAGATACTTAGTATCTAAAACTAAAATTGGACATAATCGAAATCAACACAGCGTAAAAACTTCAATTCTTCTGACAACATTGAAAAAGCAGTCACGGTTATCCTTTAACTGAGTTGTCTGTGGTAAGACTACCGTTGAACGTGCTGTTTGGGCTTCTATCTTCAAAACTACAATCTGTATATCTAGAAGTAACGAATACTGCTGTGTGATTCGTCAAGGTTATCATCTGTTGAACCAAGGTCAATGTCAAGGTTGCGTTAACATGGCGTTATGGTTCAAGCCTTTAACACGAAAAGTCGCGTACCAATCGCGATTTACAGTTATAAGAATCACACAGATTTAAATCCTCGGCATGGCGTTGTAAACCGATTATAGTCGGAACTGTATCCCTTTCTGGCAACTCCGTGCTGCCTTGCACTTGGTTGTGCAAAGGCTAGAGAAGCTGACTCGAACAAACGCCGAGTTGTGTTGGGGACGCCGCTTTGTACCCAAATTCACAAGATTCTTCGTTGAAGCCGTCTCATCCTCCAGGAGGAGTTAGTCGCACAAAAGTAGAAAAGTAAGGTAAGCTTAGGGAAAGCCTGTCAATTCGACAACTCCAGTCTGCTGGAATTTCGCAGCAGATTTTAATTTAAAGCTAGTCGGATTGGATTGCATCATCTAACGCGGGCATGTAGAAATCAGTCTACCTGTTCACAGGTATTACGATGGAATCTGTCCAGAATAGGCCATGCTGTCGGTGCTTCATATTCCGTAGCAAATATTTTTGATGCATCACACATCAAGCCTTTTAACACTTGGCACCGAACACAGTCTGATATAACAGTGATTCGATAGTTAAGCTCGGTTTACAAACCGTTCATTGTTTAAGTCTCGCTGAACCCGAAATTTCCGTTCCCATGTAACAAAGTTACTGTGATAGAGTGAAGTGAGAGCAACAATAAACCATCGAAAAATAGACTTGGAGCAAATTATGACAACACGTTATTCGAACACAACAATCAATGAACTTGATAGTATAATTATTAAAAGCTTTAAATTTTCACCAGTGATTTAAAATAGATTGCTTATCCAGATTTACAAAGTAGATAATCGCAATATGCTGGTGGATTGGGCGAAATAGATTCTTAAAGCGTTGAAAAGCAAATTTAATCTCAGCTCAACATGAAGAATATCACGGTGTCTGACCATGCAGCCTCTATCTGACGAGTGCAAATAGCGCGAACCGTTCATGTTGCTCAGATCTCCTAGGCTCAATGCCAGTTTTTTGTTTAAAGTCAGATTTTGTTAATAAGTAGTATATGACGTTCGAAAAGCAGGACGGATGCACACGATCGGTTTCGCGGTTATTGCGCTCATCAGGTATGCGTATTTGTGACCTGACATTCGAACGCCGTTCTAACTTTGTTATTAAAATTGCTTGGCGCTTGACCGGGTTTCGATCTTCAACAGTATCTTTATGTGACCATTAATAATTTTGACATCAAAATCCATTCATCCAGGGTTTTAAGACTCAGGAAGCTTACTCTTGTTGCATTCATGTGCTGAATAAGAACATTATGAAACCATTAGCAGTTTAACTTTGAGGAATGTGAGATACATCAAACGCTGACCACGTATTCTGGCTCGCTCGGGTATTCATAACAAAACGGAAGGTCCCATCATTTTATGAATCTCTGAGGAAGACAAGTACATTAAGGAGACGGCAATTCTGCGAAGCAAAGACGTAAAATGAAAGATTGCCAGTTGTTATTGTTGGCCTCCTTCGGTCGATGTCGACCATGGATGTACATCACAATCGCATGAATTTTCATGTTCTACAGATTTTTGAATGACTATGCAGTTCGATTCGGGAGGAACAATCTCTCCCGCAGCGCTTGCAACGATGGTCAGAACTCGGTTGTAGGGCGTCAGTTGCACGTCGGCGGCGTGATCTACGTTCAGCAGCAAAGAGCTGTATCTGCTCCTCCCCAGCTTGCAGACGACGCTTTACATAATGCCTCTAATGTGAGCGGTCAAGAGCAAGTTCTTCCCAACTCGCCGGGTCAATGCCAAGAGTTTTCATATCTCTTTTGCAAACGTCTTTGTGGTCTGCCCAATGGTCGACTTCCTAATAGCAACTAACCATAGAGTAGAAAGAAAGACCACCAATACTCCCAGTAAATTTCACTTTGTGAAGAATGCACAGCAGTTAAGCATTGATATATTCCATAGAACACTGTCCATTAAATTAAGAATAATCAAAGAAGCTGGTGTATCCTGGATATTCTAAACGAATACGTTTTACGAAAAACGCATTTAACAGCTATTTTCACGGTAAAATAAAAAGAATTGTGCTGAAACACCCCGCGCATCCGAAATATGGATGATTTCCATACACAAAGTGTGTGTGTGTGTGTGATTCTTTCAACATCAATCTCTAACCTGCCCGCTCTAAATCTACCGAATGCGCACAGACATCTGGGTCATCTATGTTATCCAGTTAGCTATTAACCGTCACCATAAATTGATGTCGTGTTGCCGTGTGAAACTCCGTACGCGTTCGAATGCGATTGATCATGTTCAGTTTGAAAGCCGGCACCATCAATTGAGAATATGAAACAGTTTGTGTTTATACACACACAACTCAACACACTCCGGTCGACCCGGTGGACCTACATGAAGAGGTAAATTTGAATAAACAATCGGAAAGGGTTAGTCGAAATGCAGCATCTGTAAGATGTGATGGAATAATCGTCCTATCGTCGAATTGAGAAGGGAGCTAAGTGAACATCATTGTACGACAGGCCAGCGAATCGCCAGGTTGTTGATAAGAACGTTAGCACATTGATTTCGAAGGCTTTATTGATGCGAAGTGCTGTCCAGCTGTCGCATGTTGCAGTAACTGTGTGTTCACAGCATCCACACTAGCCAGCGAGGTGTTCAATAATTTAACTAAGTTCGGATATTCCATATAAAATTACCTCGTCAACATTTCATGGTTAAGTTGATAGTTTTCATCAATATCGCTTCTTACAAGGGCGAGTAATCTGACCATCATCTAGCCGCAGCTAACTGGAGTTTCATGAGATTCCGCGACTCTAACGATCATTCCCCAGCTGTTTAGAATCCCATCTCACTACTATGACTGTCCCGTTATCGGATAAAATGGTACTAATTCGCGGTCGCAATCTTCATCCGATCAAGCGACCGTTCGAATCGAGTATCTTGGCAGGTGTTCACATGAGCAACAGACAGCGACCTGTCAGAATGGTATCCTTAACCTCATGCAAAATGTCTAATTGTATTGGAACAAATGTCTGGTTTCTGTGGGGTGCTAAACGGTGTTTTAGACGAGGAAAACCAGCAAATATAGAACCCCAATTTAAGATCGACGTATAGAGGTCGTTTTAAATTCTCACTGCACGGCGCGACAGTGGACGGACAGATAAACAATATCATTTTCTAGGAATTTTAAATGACTATCTCAACAAGCTTGATTACATGCTGTTATAAATCACTATTGGAAGTTTGTTTACCACAAGCTGCGTATTTCATAGACTTCGCGATATACGGTTGTAAAATAAGACGTGTTTATTTCATGACAACACACAACGCAGTATCATGCTCCATCACCAACAGCAATTACATTTTATTAAGCCTAGTAGCAGTCACCTTTAAAATGCTATGAATGATTGATAAGTCGACCAAGTTATAGCCAGTAAAACACAAAGCGTAAACACACATTCGCACATCCAGGTAGCTCGAACAAATGGTAAAAAACCCTGCACATCAAGATAAATACACACGATAATGCAACCAGGCGAAATTCACTCTCGCGTCGCCTAATGTATGTTCAATTAACGCCCGAGCGTGAGATGTGTGTGTGTGTATGCGATTACTTAATCGCTAGCGAACAAAACGACACACTAGACACAATGTCTTGTTTCAAACGACACATAAACAAAAAACACAATTGCGTTTCGGATGTTCAACACACCGGTTGCAGCGCCGGATTGAAAATACGAGCAAACGAGCTATTTCTCGTGACCCGGACAATCGATTCAGAGTCACGTGAATAATAAAGTTCAATGTGTAGTTTCGTGTCATAAGCGATCAAATAGATTGCGGACGTTGCACACAGTTGCGACAGCAGCATCAGTAACATTTTGCATGAACTCACACACAACAGGCCTGTGAAACACGCGCCTTGCAGTTCTCATGCTATCTGTTGTAAGAATGTAGTGATTCTCACAAAAATGATACTGCATTTTACTCACTTAATGGTTATTTTAATTGTTTCAGATTTGACACGATGACACGGGAAAAAAGAAGTACGTCGATTTTAAACCGAAAAGGAGTTTACTAGCTGCATTCAGTTGTGGGACGTTAACTTAATAAAAATAGTACAAAAACAGGGGCCTAAAAATCCATACCTTGTTTAGCACTTCATCACTGTTTCAAGGCAGGCTGGTCCTATTCTTAATGTCCCTACCTGATAAGTGCAGAGTACAAAACCGATTGTGGGGTGTGTGATGGAGATGCATGCAAATGTGGGTTTTTCGTCAATAAAGCCGTTATAGTAGCTGATGAATTTCGTAGATTTTCATGTTTGCGACGCAGGTCTTTTGACATGCATGTTTGAGAGTAATATTTTGGTTCCGAGTTAACCGAATGAAAGGGGAAAATCAGAAGATTTTGATACTTTCCATAAGTATAACATCGTATTCATCCGACGTGAAGTTCTCTTATAAAAAGTAAAAACAAACACGCTTCTTACTGTAGCATTTAAAATCCTACAACGAATCTCAGAATCTAGAAACACCGGCAATACGGAGCTAGTTTGGGAGTAAGTTTCGTCAAAGTGTGCGCGATTTCGGTAGCAAAGAATCATACGAAAATGTTGTACAATCTACATACATATATAAGATACGATAATTTAGTGTGTAGATAAGTGATAAATTATCTTCTCCGATGACATTCTTGGACAGAAAACCAGCATTATTTTCATAAGGCAAAGAGATTTGAGTTCAATCAATTAGAGCAGTTTTGGATACCGCTTCACGTCTGACACAAAAGCGTCGTCGGACAGAGTGATAGTCAGGACACGGAAATGACTAAGTAGCACTTCACCAATCACTTGATTTGACCTTATCGCTAAATAGCCTACAGTAAGTCAAGTCGTGTATACATGACTAGAATCAGCGATCGATTTGCTCTCTGTCGTTGACTGACGAAGATACTGTGGCACAAAGAGGCATTACCCGAAACCTGCTCGTATCGATTGCACTCAAATCTCTTTGCATTATGAATACACCATCGGTCCCCAAAATATTCCAATCAAATGCATCATCCTTTTCGTTTAAGCTAGCAATCAACAGATTTCAATCAATTTTGCTCCGATTGCCGCGGCGGGAATACAACACGCAATAGGCTGACGGGGATTTATCACCCGTAGATTTGACCTTAAACCAGGGTCACCTTGGTTGACTCAAACAATACGTTGTCAAGACGACGAGTTTTCCAGGAGGGTGTGGCAAATAGGGGAACACGTGAGAAAGACAAAATAGTGTGATTAATGGACATTTTGCTTTCGTTAATGAATGGGAATCGTTAAGTATATCACAGCGCTAATGGATTAACTAGTTGACAGAAAATACAAAGAAACGTGTAAAGTAATCCAAACACATTGGACGACCTGAAGG
This sequence comes from Atriophallophorus winterbourni, assembly GCA_013407085.1. Lineage (NCBI taxonomy): Eukaryota > Metazoa > Platyhelminthes > Trematoda > Plagiorchiida > Microphallidae > Atriophallophorus > Atriophallophorus winterbourni. The sequence goes on from JACCGJ010001094.1 coordinate 6,727, forward strand.
TTTCTCAAATGCAAACAGTTAACTCGTCTCAAGTGGCGCGAATATATCAGTTTCGCACATTTTAAGTGAGGTTTAAAGGTCTTCCCACTACCATCAAGGACGGTGTGAAGCTTGTAGCTTCAGAAACATGTTTAGATTATCACGTGATTTTGAGCTTGTATCTCACAAAGTTTGAAATCATCGTGTGAGAGGCAGTTCTTACAACTTATTGATACGCCCATCATCATCATCATCCACAAGAAGAGAAATAATTTGGTAGCCAGTGCTGAATTCTCAACTGTCATACAACGGTGAAAGTAAAATCTCAAAAAAATGAAGAAAGACGTGAAAACTCACAGAATCTATGGATGAGTAAACAAAGAAACATTGGGATGTGATAGTTAGGCTTCCACTTTGTCATGCAGTTAACCCATCTGTGCAACAAGTAGCGTGACGATTATCATAGCATTATTGCGGCTCCTACTTTCAAGCATGATAACAAGTTTTCCTAATCACTTCACGTGACAATATACAAGATTAATCAAATACTGGAAGAACGGCCTATAAAACCGCCACTGAATACGATTCAGTGTCATATCTTCCCGAGCAGTAATCCGTGTGAAGTATGATCACGTGAACCTCAATACGGGAGAGGGGCAGGCCCAACAACAACAACCCCTTTAGTTGCCGAGATATTCATCTGTTCAAATCAACTCCGAATTTGAATACTCATATCATGACACTATTTGAACTTAAAAGCGGTGTTCTGTATCTACGTCACTACCTGAGTCTCTTCGTTATGAATGGTTGCGTTCTCCATTTAACAGAAATTAAAATTAAATGTAGGCAATGGAAAAGCTCATTTCGCAGTTGATTGTTTTCACGTATCCGCCTTAACCTGTGTTCCCGATGAGTCCACCAGGCTTATCAGTTCGATGTTCGATGCGTTGTAGTTATTTCGTACTGAATTCATGGTAGTAAGTGGAATGGAATTTTGTTAGATGGTACATGATTGGGAGAGAGCCACCAGGTTTCACTGCTATCTTATTTTGATTAAAACGCGTCTATCAGAACACTCGGGAGGAGTGCGTGGAGAAGTTTGCTATGGCACATGAGAGAAAAAGCCACAAAGAAGCAGACGTGCTGATGTCGCTCTTCTCGTTCAAGAAACTTGATTGAAAACCCGTTCCGTTCGAGTTGTATGTGCCCCATCGCAGTATGTTTGTGCTTGCACGTTAATAGATTCCGTAGCTGTTCAAGCTCCGCCTTTCTTCACCTTTTAGGATTCTACTTTTTCATGGTTGCATGGCATCTAAGCATTTACCACAGGCAGCCGCTGATGGGGTGAGACCAAGCTCGTATAACTTCCTGGATGACTATGCTGAGTTTGAGGTACACACCACTATGTTAATCTTCTCTTCAACCCTCGCAGTAAATGACTGCATTGGGATGTGCGTCATGATCGATTGCCCGTACTCCGAAGTAACCGTCGCGTGGTTTATTCAAACACACAGGTCGAGGTTCCCAAAGATTTTACTACGTTATCTGTGCCCTAATGCGTTCACAAAAGAAAGAAGAACATTGTGTACAGCAAGTTTCTCGGCCAAGAAGCAAGTAAACGTGAAATCGATGGAGCCCGTTGGTAAGCAATATGAGCAAATTCAATATGAAGGCAGTGCTAGATAAACAAGTTTAAACTTGAATGCCACTGTTACATAGGGTTCGTACAACGAACCACGATGTTCAAACACAGAATCACATAGTGATTCGTGGTCAGGCATTCAAGGCGCTTATGGATAACCAAAGTAATGTGTTACTCACATACCCCGAAATTACACTCCACTACCGGTTACTGGCTCTTTGCCGTCATCAGGTGGAGACAGTAAGATTAGGTTCAGTGAGCTCTGAAACAGTGGATAAGTGGTAAACAAGGTTATACTTGAATGCCACTGTTACATAGGGTTCGTACAACGAACCACGATGTTCAAAATACAAAATCACTGTTTCAAGGCTCACTGAACCTAATCTTACTGTCTCCACCTGATGACGGCAAACTGCCAGAAACCGGTAGAGCAACACATCACTTTGGTCATCCATAAGCACCTTTAGTGCTGGACCACGAATCACTATGTGATTCTGTGTTTAACATCGTGGTTCGTTGTACGAACCCTATGCAACAGTGGCATTCAAGTATAACCTTGTTTACCATTTATCCACTGTTTCCAGGCTCACGGAAATTAATCTTGCTGTTTCCACCTGATGACGGCAAAGAGCCAGAAAACGGTAGTGGAGTATAATTTCGGGGGATGTGAGCAACACATTACTTCAGTACTAGATAAGCTTCGTACGATGAACCACCTTGCTCGAATAAAGAATCCCACATAATCCGGTTCAAGAAGACGCTTATAAATATCCAATTTGTTGTGTTGCGATTGCGTAGGATGTGAACAACATAACAAATCATTGATTATGAAGATGCATCGGTGCATTATTTTACTCCTGGCTTTTCTTAACTGTGTTTAATTAGTATGTCCGAGAGATATCAATCCCGAATAAATAAATAAAATTCAAAACTTATTCGATTCGAGAAAGTAGAGGTCGATATGCCGCTTAGAACGGATCGGTACACATTCACTCGCACCAGGCAACCGGGTCGCATGAACGAAATTACGAAAAGTTTGTTCACTGTCAATTGATGATCGAAGGTGAGCGGGTTGAAAGAATAACTGAACCGTTTGTTCGCCAGACCCAGGATAAACAATGGACAACGAAACATTCTTATTGTGGGCAGGGGGTGCGAAATCCCACGGTTGCGCTCGCACAGACAATTTCGAAAGACACATTAAGCTTTCTGACACATCGGTGTAATTATACATCGAAAGTGAATTAATCAGTCGGAAGCGAAAAAAGCTTGCCTCGAATAAATGCATTTTGTCTTGAATTGAGAAGTTTCCGAAACTGGTTCATGGGAAAGATGATAAAGCAAATGAATCGGATGGTGAGACTTTGTTAGATATAGAAATACCACAAGAAAGTCGACAGACGTTATTTATTGCGGAGATGGGGATGAGAGATATCTGTGGAAATGTTCAATGCCATGAATTGAAGATGGCCCTGGCGATATCCAACAAGCCAGAGACATGTATACTGATTATGAAACACCTGAGAGCAATAATTTAATTGTTATTTGGATGCCAAATATGCCAATATTATTCAACTAACCGTGCTTTACTAAACACTACCACCGGCATACTGAATCTAAAAATTAAAATCGATATTCACCACCAACTATAGCTTGTCAATGCGATCACTCGGGCCGCAGTAGTACACACAAAGTGCATGACCTTGGCGACAGATAAAAGTACAGGTCACTCCGACGCGTGATCGCTGCGGCGAACCAACATGAATAAAAACAACAGATCCCGGAAGTGCGTGGGCGTGAGATTAACTGGTGACAGCGAGGTAGACATGCGATGAATGGAGCTAACGGCAATCCAAATAATCATAGCATTTGAGTATCATTACCTGAATCTGAGGGAAGCTAACCGCCACAACTAGCATGTAGACAAAAGAAAACTAATAACCAAATATATATCTCACAATAAAGTTTTCGATTCACAGTTCACAGGTTCGAACTTCTAGGATAAACCAGAAATACAATATTGCGAAGATTGTTCAGATCTTTTGTAGGACAGACCGCAACGCTAAAAGTATTGCAGCTGGTGCAGAAAGCGAGAGTATTGTCGGGGATTAATATCAGTCAGGGTGTGTACAGCCACAAAATGACACTTTTATTAATCCCGAAGTACAAGTCGTTTATTTTCACATTTCATAAAGCACATATGAACGCTAGTGTGGGCCACTGTGTCAACTGACCTTCACCGTGTTCACTTGTATTAGATTGATGTGGATACATACTAGTAGGCAAATCGACCACTGATCCTGGTCATTTCCACGAGACATGACATACTGTAGGCGTACTATAGGCTGTTTAGCGGTAAGGTCAAATCACTGGTGGGGGGTTGTCTACTGCTTAATCATGTTCCCTGTCCTGACTATCACCCTTTGTCTGAAGAAGCTTCTGTGTCAGAAGTGAAACGTTACCGAAAAAGCTGCTCTAAGCGATTGCAGTCAAATTTCTTTGCATTATGAATACACGATCGGTCCCAAACATATTCCAATTGATTGCTAGTGTGTTTTATTCGGAAATGACTTCGCTGGTACACGAGAAGAGTTTCGCCATCAAAATGTTACTCGCGCATGGTATACTCTATGAGCAGCATCTTTAGAGCAACGGTCATCTGATGACGCTCTCCATTGTAGCAGACAGGTGGAGATTTAATGTTCGTGGATATCGCAAGGAAATAAGATTGGCTGAAAGGTTAAAATTGGTCGAATGAAATAATTTCCGGTGATTTAGGGGACTGGGATTCACGTTGAGAGCAAGGAGACACTAATTTCTCGTCACAAGAATTGCAGTGGGCGAAACTTTCCACAAAACATCCCGCTTTTATTCAAATCTAGTGAGACGGTTGTGTAGCATAATTTCAAATTGGTCCCTTGAGAACCGATCAATTATTTGTTATTAGGCAAACTCGCTTCAGAAGTTTACAGCCCATTAGCTATAAAACCATCAATTGCAATTGCTTTAACCCTTTGTCTACGGTAATTGGATATACGTATTTTATGATTTTTTTGTGCTATTCTGCTTAATTATGGCATAAATAAAACACATGATTAATTTTTATGTTTTATGTATATATATTTTCCGTGACATTTTGAGGTGGTAACTGGAGTTACCGTCAGTATTTAGGAAGGTAATTTTACTGCTTGTTTAATTTCTATGGGTTAAAATTTGAGATGGTAACTAGAGTTACCGTCAGTAGACAAAGGGTTAAAAAGTATAGATTGATTTCTTCGTTTCATTTCGGAGTTGGATCTATATTGGTCCAAACTCATTTAACAACATTCGCGTGTATGTTGTATGTTCCTGAGATCAGAGTACCGATCTTACGTGGTCATGAACTCAATGAGTATTTGCCAATTGTTTTGCGGCGCTCGGAACATAGTCGTGTGATGGGATGGCACAAAACGAGGGGTGAGTAAACGGAATGCCTGCAAATACGGCTATTTTCTTCAAGACCATGTGTTCAAACACATCCAATTAGTTTTTTCATTTCAAACGGAATGACATTCCTCTGGCTTAAAACGTGTAACACCATGTATAAAATCATTCAGGTTGCTATGCAAACACTATATTATGGGGAGAATAAATGATTGGATAAAAATCACCATTTCAGTATTTACATAATGGATTTACAATACGCTGTGATCGAAATTTGATCCACGTATCCTATTGCTCATGTACACGATCGATTTACAAAAATGGCTGAAATAGTGTTAATCATTGAGGATTTGAATACATTTTTCGTCGACCGACCTCAACTACTTTGCTGTTCAAACTCAAGGCTTATTCATATGCAAATGCGGCTGTGAAACAGAATTAATATGTTCTGGATATGTCATAGACTAAAAGAACATCGGTACCAGAGTCCGCGATAGACTGTGAAGTAGTCTGCAATGTGAAGCGTACACAAACGAGCCTGCATCTTGTTGAAAGCGTTGAGGCGGATTTGTTTTGATATTTCAATGTGAACGTTTTCGCCCGTGATGAACACATGCATACAGTAAGTTTGGAATTACAGGCATGATCACCAAGAGAGATGTCGAGGAGAAATCAGTATTTGCTTGCATTTCAATCACATATAACCCACATGTAGGTTTATGGAGAAGTTGATAAAATCTGTCTTGCACTGAGTGACTTGGGCCATCGTCCCACACGCAAAAAAACACAAGGGGTCTTGATTCAAAACGCAGTTCCGTCCTTATTCTACTCAGCGCTGGTATGTTAAATTTAAAGTTCCGTCTGGGTCGATACCGTTAATTTAACTTGTTCAACAATATTGTAAATTAAATTATATACGCAAACGAAATTATGTCAATGAGAGCACGATGATTACGTTTGTTTAATGTAAAAACATCTTTTTCAAACATAAATCTTGAATTTTAAAAATAAATGTCAAAACACTTGGGTATTTTAAAGCACTGGAAAATATGAAATGTGTTTGGCGATAAATAAAGTAAGTATAATAAGAAGACTTACAGTATGGTAAAATTCGGACATATCGCACAATCCTGCTTGTCGTGAATTAAGATGTCGCCGACATTCCTCTCCAGCTGAAAGACGTGTGTGATGCAGGACACGATAAACTCGTGTGCAAATTCCATACAACCCAGCCGGGCCGTTTGCCGGGACAAGGTCTCGTCTCAATTCCATTAGAATGGGCGCGCGAACTTCGCCCTCTGAATTTACTCCAGCCGGAGCGAATGGCGAAGGCTGATCACGGTGTTGGTTAGCATTCGCGCTTAGAACCGCGGAAACCACAAGACATAAAAATAAAATATTCCGGAAGCACATGAAAAATTGTTGTTCCACGGGCATATCGTCAACTAGCCATCGAGTGAGTGGAAGGAAATGTTAGGCACGGCACACCCAACTACATATTCCGGTAGTTCGGACCGGTTAAAATCAAGGTTAAATCACGGAAGGTTAATCTGATTGGCTGAAATCGTTATTGGCCACAGTTGACGGATTACTCAGTCAGTATCGTCCAATCAAATTTGAATTTTTAAAGTGAACTTACCGGACGCACGTTTGATCGAAGCCGGCGTTGAACTAGGTGTACAATAGGCGCAAATAGGCAGTATGTTCAAAAGGTTGATTGTCAATTGCACTTTGGCAGCAAAACCGGAGACTACGTTCCTCCTATGTAAACATCGGCAAACTAGTTATCTCGATCGTATAAAATAGCCGAAAACGTGTATGGTGCCATTATTGTGATTAATTAATTATAATGATTTGTCGATAAAAAGCGAATATCACGAATTAAAATATGAAAAAATAGTTTATAACGAGTGGAGTTTATTAAATGTACAGCACACGAATGATGCTTTTGTACGTCCAATTTCGCTTTGTACAACGCCACGCACAAAGAGTCCACCACATGTAAAGGTAGGGAATTACCGGAAAGTGTGGGGAGAAATATTCATAGTTGCCTACTTTGTTACAACACATATCCAACAGCGGGTTTCGTACTGTTTGCAAGTATCAGTAACATAACGAGCAGGATCCGAATATCATGATGCCGAGTATTTATGAATTGAGTTAAATAATAAAATAACATCAATTTCAACACATTATGAGATAAGTTTCGTACAACGAATATTGGTGTTGACAAACAGAAGTAGTACATCCCAAGCAAAGTTGCTACGTTTATAAATAAACAAGGATTCCTTAGTATAGAAGGAAATGATCCGCAAAACATAGTGATTAACCTGCGCGATTTTGAATTGAATGAGGTTGGCTTGCATCTAATATTCTTTATATACCTATATTTATAGGAGTGAGTCTTTTGATGAAAAAATACCTATTTTAGAAGAACCCTGTTATTACAAAAATCATTTGATCAGGTGGAAGAAGAAGACGACGAAGAAGAAGAATGCAGAAGCATTTTTAAAAAAATGTTCGAAATTTTAACTTCATGTTTAATAACAAAATACGTCCGAAATTACGGAGATGAGTGGGTTACCATATTTGGCTGTAACGCGTGATACTGTGTAATGTTCCGCAAAAGTTACTCTTCGCTGAATTTCAGTCTCCCCCTGATAATTTTCTTGTAAAGTTTCAAGTGAATGCTCAAACCTAGCACTAGAGAATCCCCACATCACGTTCTCTAAGTGTTGCGTTAATCCGCTAAGCTTAGGTCATTTTTCCGTTCATGTGAATCGTATAACCAAAATTTTATCGTATTCTTCAGGCGAGAGCATCCGAAAATTATTTATGCATCCCTTATTCATGTAACTCGTTCATTCTAAGCAAAATATTCTTGTTTTTGTTCGTCGGTGGAAAAAGAACGCGCTGCATCTTGCGCTTGTGTCTGTTGATGGTAGCCGGTAAATTCATGGTGATGGTAAATTTATTTCAGGTGCTGCAAACGGACGTCCCTAAAAACTTACGTTGAATATTCTGGTTTGGTTTCGTCAGGCTCCATCATAAGGCACCAGTTTTGTTAGAATTGTAGTAATATTACCCTTATCCTAACGATGCGCTGTTTGAGATGTAGCTAGATGTCGATGATCACTATGCACTTATGATTCACTATCCAATGTGATTATTTTATGCGTCCAGGTTCTTGCGGCGTGTATTGCACTACGTTTTCAAATCAATTCAATTCAATTCAATGGTCTAAAAAGCATATAGCTTTACCAAAACCACTGTATAATACGGGAATTACGAATAACACGTAGGTAATAAAAACGGGATTTGTTTGCTTACTGAACATTTCAGGAATCAGGTAAAAATCCATAGGGCAGAAACGGTTTTTAATCGGTTGGATGTCACATGTAAATCAATGAGGTTAAGATGTATAGTTTACTTCGATGCATGGGTTCAAATTTCAAAGCTTTTATGGTGTAGAATATATAGGTTCACTGTTTGGATTGATCGACATGAAGTTGCCCAAGTTCGATTTGAATATATCCAAGTTGGGTGAATGTGCAACATTACAGGGAAGGGGGTTCCCGGTAAAACATACACGTACAGAATAAAAATACCTTTGACAGTTCAGTCTCGAGTCGGGAATATGTACTGTGTAGTCATGACTCCGGCTGGTACGGGGTGGTAGTCGTGTGAATAGTTTATTCAGGGGATGGTTTTGGGTATGCAATATATTGAACATAAGTATCAAATCACCTCTAAGACGACGGTAGCGAGAGTCAAAGAAATTGAGACTTGTAATCCGATCTTCGTATTATTTGTGCATTAAACCACATTCGAGCTTGGTGTTCCGATGATATATTCTCTGCAAAACCCTGATGTCCTTCTGTTGCCAGAGTGACCAAGCTCGAACAGCATACTCCTTGGTTGCCCTCAAGTAAGTATTAATTATTCGATGAACAGTTTGCTTCGTGAAACTTCCGAACACGCGTTTTAGCAGAAGCACCACATCCTACCACAGCAGACATCACTTAAGCTGCTAGAGAAGGGAAAAATCTATGCATGAATACTCATTTGTAGTCATTAGTATTAACACTCTGCGAAACAGAAGCGAAGGCAAACCTGCAACGCAAACAGCTTTTACTCTCTTCGTCCAACCGGCTGCTGCAATTACTTTTTAAGCGATTTTCGTTCCCCATTTTGATTAAATTTGAGTAGGCAAATTATTCAGTGTTCAAGGTTCAAGGTTTTTAATGGTCTAAAAAGCAACAAGCTTAACAACAACCATAGGATGGTAAAAATTGAAATGTATGTGTATAAACAAGATAAGGAATTAGAATAATAAGTGTTCGGGAAACCAATAATTCAATAAATATTCGTCTAATTTCGTTTTAAATTCATGCAAGCTAGTGATGTGAGCAACGGTAGAAGGTAAACTGTCCCAAGTCAAACAGACACGGACAGAATAAAAATACCTTCTACAGTTCAGGCAGGAATGGGGTACCACCAGCATATATTCATGGGTGCGATTATGATTATTCAAACTTTTCCAAATGCAGAGACTTTGTTGGTTTTGAACCAGTAACCTCGAGTGAAAAACGCATGTCACTACAGCATGTTGCTATTCGCAAAGTGTAGCGAAGATAAGACCAAGTGAATGATCATCATGAGCTTCTAATACATCCATTACTTTCATCCTGATCATGTCCACTGTAAAGTTAATGCATTTTAGATGTCGCGAAAGGCCTTTGCTGTGCCATTGGATAAGCTCTAGTGAGGCTATTAGCGTCTGACATTGGGATTAGCAACAGATCCTGACGCCCATTTAATTCAAACTGCTTCAAGATCACAATAATAAAACAAATAATTTATTATTAAGTAAAAATACCATTGCTAGACTCTTGCTAAGTCAACCGTGGAGGTACATTGTGAGGTACTTGGAACAATCTGCCAGATAATGTTGTGAACTCACCAAACCAGCAAACTTTCAAGAGAAGCCTTGATGCCTATTTGACCCGAAACCCGGGCATTGAAGAAAACTATACATCTTAACACCATATACCTACATTTGTTATCCCACCAATCGAAAACAATTTCTGCCCTTGGATATTTACTTGATTTTTGAACTGCCCAGTAAGCAATCTAATCCCATTATTGCTTGTTATATTATTCGTTGTTGTCATATTATTATGTGGTTTTTTGTAAAGCTATAGGCTTTTTAGACCATTAAAATTGAATTGAATTGAATTGAATACCTAAAATAAAGAATCTGACCTTGCATTTAAACAATATGTAAGGAAATCTTAGTAACAAACCATATAGAAATAAAACCGAAAAAACAACGATCGAGTATCCAGGACGATATCATTTGTATGTCTATATCAATATGGCTTAGAAGCCGTTTTCGTGTTCATGTTTGGTGATATTGTTGCTTGTCAAATCAACACATTATAAGTTTATTTCCACCATCTTTTTTGCCATGTTGAAAAATATTAGAAAAATTAATTTGTATAAATAATTTAGCTTAAAAATCATACTAATTTTACACAATTCACATTGTATATGCAAATTTTCCTTCTTGCAGTTAAAGAAACGATACTTTGTTTTTTTATCAGAAATCAAGAAATTGTCAGTACCAGTTATTGTTTCATCATTGTTACATTTTATTTATTGGTTGTATCGTACATATTCTGATTTGTCCTATTCCATACATGTAAATATGTACACAATTTTGATATATTAACTTATACCATTGTCGTGTTATTTATTGGGCATGTGATCGTGATCAGATATAAATGGCATGCTACGTTGAGAAGTGTGTTCCAGTTTATTAGATACATTAATGCGAATGTGTTGATTGTTATTTGTAAAATCTCCTTTGGATCAACCGTAAAAAGTATTTAGCCTAGCACATTTTTCCTTTTGAAATTTTCGTTCGTACCCTATAGTCTTAAATATTTTGATTTTGATGTCCTATATATTATTTAATTTACTAAACGGATCATAAGTCAGACTATTTAACATGAGAATATTTCTACATACGCTATTACAAATTTTCACTCTCAATTTTGGAATTAAAGACCCTCACCTCTTGTTTGTCAAAAAACGTTTTATTGCTTATGCCTTACGGTGTGAAAACTCAACGATTTCATTATAATAATTTTCCTAGGATGTTGTCAACCTCAGCCTCAATAGACGTTGACTTTTTATTAATTACCAGCTTTGCGTGCAATGTACTAAGACATGACCTTATTTCACGTACATCTTCGACTGATGAGCGTAACTTGCGGAAACGTTTGTCTGGCGGAAGAATGGATGATCATAATCCATCAGAGTACCTAAGATTGCAGCTATTCTTTCAAGGATACAAACCGCTAGATATCAGAATCATCCGTCAGTTATGTTATGTACACAAAATATAAGCCATAATTGACAAGGACATCAGTTTCTAACACCTAGCCCGCATTGCAGACGAAGTTCGATATATATCAACGACATTCACATTATGGCGTTGGGGTTAAACTTAAATAAATGACTTTTTGGTGTAGCATACATCGGAATGTCAGGTTATCTTGACGATCAATACGGAATTCGCTTATTGTCAGATAAGACTCCATAAATCAACGACTATCAATGCCCAACCGACAGTCTACAGTAACGTCGATTTATGGTCTTTGATAATTATTATCATAGATTTATTCGGAATTGTTCTAACATATATCAACCGAGGGTGCTTTATTAGCCGGAACTGAATGTCAATTCAAAATGAATGCCGACGCTAATAAGTCCCTTCAACTACGGTAGACTGCATTAAATTATTAACTACCTTATCCCACATGTCCAGGAATCCCCACGCTGTACACTCAATTTCGAATTATGCATAACTGCGTCCAGTTGATGCTGTCCTGAAGCAAAATGTTGTCCGTGTTGTCAAACCCTTTGCATTTTCTTCTTGTCGTCTCAAACCCGCCAGACGCGTAACAGTAAATTTGGTCGCAAAATGTTAGATATATACTATGGATTTCTAGCTGCTCTTAAAAGTCTTAAGTTCACATGTGCAAACATAACTTTGAACCACAAGAATGCTGACCGTTTCTCATCCAACAAAGCAGTCATCTTAGTCCAACAGACTGCAAGGCGATGTGCAAACGACTGTTGGACTGAAATTAGCCTCAATATCCAAAGTGCTGCTGATACCGGAAATTTTCGCGGTATGTATGATAAAATCAGGAGAACTATTGGCCCAAACAAACTTAAAACTGCTCCCATTAGGTCTGTATCTGGTAACCCGATTGTCGACAAAACTCAACAGATGAAAAGATGGGTAGAGCACTTCTCCTCTCTCTACTTCAGGGACAGCACGGTTCTACCGCATGCACTTGAAAATGTCGAGCGGTTGCCGACCATTGAATATCGAGATACCCCTCCTACTATGGATGAGCTGAATAGTGAAATCGACCGCTTAGCGAATGGGAAGAGCCCTGGTGACGACGGAATTCCACCTAAGCACATCATATGCAGTAGAGCAGCATTATTACAAACTCTTAGCCTTATGCTTTTTCAGCGCTGGTTGAAGGAGTAAGTCCCACAAGAGATGCAAGACCCAAAGATCGTCACGCTATTTGAGAATAAGGGAGACAGAAGCGACTGCATCAATTACAGAGGAATCTCTCTTCTGAAAGTTGTAGGCAAATTGTTTGCTCAAGTCTTACAGATCCGGCTGCAAGTTAAAGCTGATAGAATTTACTACGAATCTAATGTGTCTTCCGCAACTAAAGGTCTACCGTTGACATGAACTTTTACCTGAGACAGCTTCCAGAATAGTGTCAGGAACAGCGTATGCAATTATATACTATTTTTATTGATGGTATTTTTTTGAGGTATTCGACTACGTCTTTTTAAAATGCTTGATTTGTTAGGCTGCCCTCCATTACCTCTCAAACTTGTTATTTTGTTTCACTCAGGCGTAAATAGCTCAGTCCATTTTAACGGTTTCAGCACAGAAGCCATTTAAAATTCGCCGAGGTGTCAAACAAGAGTGTGTTCTTGCTCCTACCTTGTTCGGCATTTTCTCCGCTCTGCTTGTGAAGCACGCTTCCAGTACGCGGACATAAAGCATTTACCAACGCACGCGAAGTGATGGCAAGATTCTCAACCTGAACCGGTTGAGAGGACAAATCAAGGCACGAAATGTACTGATCCGTGACCTGCAGTTTGACGACGATGCAGCCTTTGTCGCTCGCTTCCAAGAATACCTCCAGTCGCTTTTCGTCAACATGCAAATTCTTTGGGCTAGCAATCCTTGGTCAAGGTACTGTTTCGCCATCACTGTGGGAAACTGCCAGCTTGAATCAGTATATCATTTCACATTCAACTATTGCGGATAACCTAGACACAGAGATTGATAAGAGGGTTGGCAGAGCAGCTGTCGTTCTGTCCCGATTGAACTCTCGTATTCGAGCTAACCGCAAGCTGACTGTAAAAAGAAAGATGATGGTATACAGCGCGTGCGTACTAAATGCTTTACTGCATGGCATTGAAACCTTTACTACACACGCAAGACACGAACGGAAGCTGAATGCTTTCCATCTACGAAGCTTCTGTCGTATCTTGAACATATCGTGGATGGACAGGGTGACTAATGCTGAGGTGCTTTCAAAATCTGGTCTAAACAGCATGTGCACTATATTACAAGTACTCTACGGTAAGTTGCAATTAGGAAGTCGACCATTGGGCAGACCACACTGGCGGTACAAAGACGTTTGCAAAAGAGATATGAAAGCTATTAACATTGACCCAGCGAGTTGTGAAGAACTTGCTCTCGACTGCTCACATTAGATGCATTTTGCAAATCGTCGTCTGCAAGCTGAGGAGGAGCAGATACAGCTCTTTGCTGGTGAACGCAGATTACGCCGCCTGCGTGCAACTGATGCAATACAACCGAGTTCTGACTATCGTTGCGGGAGAGGTTGTTCCTCCCGAATCTGACTGTCAAGTTATTCAAAAAGCTGTAGAACATGAAAATTCATGCGATTGTGATGTACATCCATGGTTGACATCGACCGAACGAGGCCAACAACAACTATGGTGTTCCCTATTTTCGCTATTTACCAATATGCCGCAATTTCACTGTTTGAACTGATCATGAACATCTGACATTTGATTTGTCTGCTATTGTCGATAGCTATTCACTTTGTGTGATACTTTAACCTGAGTAAACGTCATTAAAGTCATCTGTAAACTTTACCATACATTGTTGCAGATGCATTTTCTCCTATGCAACTTACATCAATCAATCGAATTTGAAACTCAAGCTTATAACAAAAGAGCAACAACATGACAGTGAAACAAAACGGTATCAAGATATCTCGTTATTTACAGTATACAAACAATCACCACCCTCGATCGTCCTCAGCTGTAGTGGTATCCTTTACGTTGACAATTTTTCTTTAACCCCGCAGAGTCCTATTCATCCCAGTATACCAGAGTCAACGAAATCAACCCTGTTGTTGACTCTCTCTAACATTCTGACTCACTGTCTCCTGTTAAAAAAACTCAATCAGGTCTGGAGTTATTTGGCGGCTAATCTTGTAAGCTATTCGAATTAAATTTTTCGATTAAAACGATTAATTCTTTTCTAAAGCCATAGAAGGCGAGCAACTATCAACATAATCATGTTCCAGGAAAAAACAAAGTTGTAGCAGATATCTTGAGCGGACATCCTTCCGAAACAGACAGTAACTCAATGAACATACTGTCCTACATTTTGATTTTGTTACAAAATCTTAACTGCTCGCTCACATCATTTGAGAAAATAAATGACACAACGGTGTTGTATGGATAAAAGATCTGGCTATAACATCTTGCTGGCTGCTGAGAATCAACAATGTTACCGAACAAATACGACTTAATCATACGTGTCAACAGTATCAACGAAACAAAACACTGGTTGTAAAATGGCTATTGCAAATATCAGATGGACAATTGCAGCGAGTGCATGCTGTCCGGTAGAGGGCAAGGTGTTACTTGTACTGGTTAATGTTCATTCCAAATACATTTATGTCCACATTGTTCATAGCATAACGAGTGGGATCTTTGCTACTCACAGAATTTTGAAGAATCTTGTCAGGGAAAATGGTCCCTAATTTACCAGTATAGAGGTAAAGGAGATTTCGAGATGGATTGAATTTAGCACTTTACAACTGCACTGTGTCCGTCTGTATCGAACGTCTTACAGAACGTGCTGTTTATACAATTAAATCGGGTGTTGATAAACAAAACACTGGACACTTTGTCACTTCACTTTCTATCGTGCATCTGCTGCTCTAAGTATCATTTTACAAAATATTAAAATAGGACGTCCTCCCAATTGGTGCTCAAAATATATGTTAGGGCAGTTTTATATGGAAAAACAACTGTTGCCTATGCGGAAATCGTTTCATCTCCGCTACACAATTAAAACTGGGGAATAGGTAGGTCGAAACATTAAGCATGATTTTCATGTAGAGCTTGAGGGGACGGACTTAAGTATAAATAAGTAACAAAGCTTCTGTGTTTACTCCAAGATTGACTTCGAAAATGTTTCATAAATGGAAATAATAGCTACCATTATTCATATATTATCCTCATTCATATACTTACAATTTTTACTCGCACGATTGAACTTGTATCGCGGCACCAGAAAATAGCCATATCCTCTTTCCCGGTCACGAGGAGCCGTTGTGTCATACAGAAATACGTATTCAGAGAACTAGCTGGACATGGTTGTCGAAGGCTATATGCGAATGTTAAAGCTGATTAATCACCTGCTGGTCTCTCGCAACACAAACTTTGACTCAGTCAAGAGAAGTCCAGCAGAATTATGTTTGTTAAAAGATTGCGCACACGTTTGGATATTGTGCTTCCTGATCAGCTTGCACGATTTTAGCAAGTTGAAGATCAGATACACGTAGATAGGCTACTTAAACCGAAACTAAAGGAGATGGCACATACCTAACAACCTCACGAACTTGGCAACCAAATGCCATCTTACAGAGAAGGTCAAAAAACAACCTTTCTGTTGCTAAAGGGAATAGCGTTTCGAAGTCATCTAAAGCGATCATTCTTCCCGAAGCAACGGAGACAGAACTTTGACGCAGCGCATAAGCATAACGGTGGTTGTAAACAAACTTCACAATACATACTCAAATAGTGACATTAACAACATTGAGGAGAAATCTCATATTGTGCGTCGAACGCTTGAGGTTTTTCAAGTGTATCGACAGCTGATTGAATATTTTGAAAAATCAATAGTCGGGCGGCGCTCCATGAAGTTTGACAGTTGTGACTTTCATAAAACTTATTCAGCTTTATTTCTTCGTGTGTTTTTGCTGATTCAACGAGATATGGGTTTTGGAATCACTGTTACTATAAAAATGATGCCTATCAATTAACTTTGTCCTTTTGAATATGCCGCGTGTAACTGCTGTCCCAGTGGTCATCTTCCGACCAACTCAGGAAACCATGTTGCGAATTAGTTATGGTGGAGACTTATATTAACAAACCGTTATTTGCTTTTTGTACGTCCAAGCGTCGTTGAACAATCTCAACTTTCGGATGGACACTGGTACTGAGAATAACTATATATCTCAAAAAATGTATTCGCTAGCGACCATCAGATATCAGGTGGCTAACGACTTTCAAATATCGATTTATGACGAAAAACGTGTGAAGTTTTTATTCCAGATTCAAACTCGCGTTCACCCTCTGGTTTTAACAGCCGATGTTCTGATGCCTATCATCAGTAAGGAATTCCTGACGAAGTATATTCTTATTATCGTCTATGGACGACTACACGATAACACAACGTCGATAAACTTCGCATTAAACCAAAACGTTTATGGTAAAATGATTAGACTCAATTACTCGATAATCATATTCAACACTGCTAAACCTAGGATAAAAAGAAATGGACTAATCCGAAATTATAGAGGCGCAAAGTTGATGACACATTTGTTATCATCAAGTGATGACGGTTAGTCGGAGTTCTTTAGTTATTTCCATTGAATTAGACCCCAGGTATAAGATTACCACGGGGGAAAATTAAGCAAGGAACCGTTAGATTTTCGTATCGTTTGGCGCAGAAATTCGATGGCAATATATAAAGTGTAGTCTATCGAAAAACGCTCGATACATATGCCGTCCAGTGACAAACCTCAGGTCATCCAATACAGGTGATCAGGCCTATAGTCTCCCCTGTATTACTAAGTGAAATAGAAAGAAATACACTTATCACCAGTTCATCTAAAGACTAATAGTCCACATCATTCAAAATCTATTTAAAC
This sequence comes from Atriophallophorus winterbourni, assembly GCA_013407085.1. Lineage (NCBI taxonomy): Eukaryota > Metazoa > Platyhelminthes > Trematoda > Plagiorchiida > Microphallidae > Atriophallophorus > Atriophallophorus winterbourni. Next base: position 24,085 of record JACCGJ010001094.1, read on the forward strand.
GACAGTTGTTGAGTGACGATTGTAAAGGCGAAATCAAATGGATATTTGCGAGAAGCGTCTCGTGTTGATAAATGTAATGGAAACTGATAGGTAGAAATGTGACGTAACCAAGAGGAAAAACCGTTTACACCTGTTTAGTTTGAACGATGTGATATATTTTTCCGTGTGATAAATAGCATACACTAAATCAAACGTAAGTGGAAGAACTTCATATCAGAATCGAATAACGCCGAAAACGCGTCAAAAGGGACCTTGAAATGAGAGGGATTATTACACCCTAATTAATGATTCAGATTTTCCTGGTTACTATTACCATAAATGCAATCATCCATGATACTTCTCACTTGCTGCATGAGGTTCGGTTTACAAGTAAATCTTCCTCAAAAACTAGCTCAACACAAAACATACGGCCTTTTAGAACGTCTTCATATCCGAGGTCATTTATCTTATCTTAAATTATGTCTTTTCCCTTCATTTCCTGCAACTAACAAATAAGAACCGAGGCGTCGAATCAGATATTGTATAAATGTTGAGATGTGGTCTTGAACCGCATTTCAAACGCTTACATTCTGAATCTATAAAAACCGATAAGGCTTACGGTCACAAAAGTGAATGAAGCAGATGTTCAGAAACTGGCCATCAGCACGGATGCAAACACAGTTTGAAACATGTTTTGTTTATTATTTATAAATTTTTAGAAGTTAATGTAAACTACAACTCCGCCAAGAACAGTCCCATGCCCGGCTGCAAAAGGATGAGGGTTGAGCGTGGGGCTAGCTACCCCATCTTGTGAAAAATCTTCTAGCTACAGAAACTCCAACAAGAATACTAACAGGCAACACGGACCTGAGAGAAGCTGGACACCAATCTATAACGCGCATGACGTCAGACTGTGAAAGCCAAAGTGATCTGGAAGCCGTCAGGCCGATGATAATCGTCTCCACCAGGACCACCACTACGATCGCCACATGGAACGTTCGGACCATGTATGAGACTGGAAGGACAATGCAAGTGGCCACAGTGAAGAGGAAGTATAAACTCTCCGACTTAGAAATCAGCGAGTCAAGATGGATCGGTTCCAGACAGATGCGATTGGCTTCGGGGCACGAGTAGGAAGATGCCGCGCACACCCAGCGATTGGCCCATGGATCTTTCCAAGTCGGCTAAGAGCGCACATCAAGTGGGAGGTGCACGGGTCATGAGTGCCTCTTTCTATACAAAAAGAAGACGACCAACATTTACATAATCCAATGTTACTCCCCGATGAGCGACAGTGGAGAAGAAGGATTTTTCTACAGGCTCTCCACCATCATACAAGCAGACCAAAGAAGGACATCATCATTGTAATGGGTGAATTAAACGCCAAGATTGGCCGTGCCAACCGAGGGTATGAGGAGACAACAAGGGCTTTGCGAGATGAATGACAACGGAGATAGATTCGCTGACCTATGCGCCGCAGGCAATCTGATCATCAGAGGCAGTGTTTTTCGCCACAGAACGATACACAAGGCGACTTGGGTGTCACCAGAAAACCAGATCGCCATAGTGTGTATCAAGAAGAAATTTCGACGCACTCTTCAAAATATATACGTCAAACAAGGAGCTTACTTTGCTACCGACCATCATTTACTTATTGCCAATTTGAAGATGAAATTGAGGAAAAACTGGATAGAAGACACCAGCAAACATCAGCGCTACAACACCGCGCGCTAAAAGAGTAGGAAGGAGGAAGAGTTTAAGATCTACTTCTTTAACATGTTCCAGGTCCCGGAAGGGATGATTTAAGAAGAAAAGTTAGAACAGAAGTGACAGAAAGTGAAAGAAGCGGTGACTTCAACATGACGAGAAGTACTAGGCCTCAAAACATACACGCACAAAGAATGGATCTAAGCAACGAATCTACAGAAGATCAAAGAGAAAAGAAAGCAATGGTGAACAAACTCATAACGAGAGAAACTAAAGCAAAAGAAGAATTTACAGAAGAAAATAGAATTGTCAAGCAGAAATACTTAAAGACACTGGCCATAGAAGCAGAAGCAGGACATCAAAACACCAAGGACCTGAAATTCCTCCATCAAGAAACTATCACGAAAGTTTGCCAAGCCAGAAATGCCAGTGAAAAACAGAGATGGAGAAGCGATAGTAGACACATAAGGATAGAAAAAGAGATGGAACGAGCACTTTAAGGAATTACTCAACAGACCAACTTCTTCAAAGCCACCGAAGATACTGCCGGCTGAAACCGGTGTGACAATCAGGTGCTGTTCACCAACGAAGGAAGAGATAAGCAGTAGCATTAAACAATTGAAGAATGGCAAGGCTACAAGACCGGATAGCGTCCTAACAGAAGTGATACCGGTAAACGTCGAGGCCAGTGTGGAGCTCCTCCACACAAGCTTATTCGGGATCTGGAAAGAAGTATAAGCTTAACAGAAAGAAGGCTACCACACCCAACTCCCAAGAAAGGCGACCTCAGTTCCTACTCGAACTACCGAAGGATAACGCTGCTGTCCATCCCGGGGAGAGTGTTTAACCGCATCTTGCTGAACAGAATGAACGACGCTGTTGACCAACATGTTCGTGACCAACAAGGAGAGATCGTGCATGAACCAGATAGCAATCCTGCGCATCATTCTAGAACAATTCCTGGAGTGGAATTTGTCTCTCTACGCCAACTTCATTGAATATGAGTAGTTGTTTAACAGCTTCGACAGACTGACCATCTGGAAACTAACAATATACTGCGGAGTACCACAAAATATCAACAACATCATCAGGAAGTCATATGAAAGGATGACTTGCAAAATAATGCAAGACTGACAACTCACTGACACCTTTAAATTGAGAACCGGAGTGAGGCAAGGCTGCTTTCTCTCCCAGTTCCTGTTGGCCATAGACTGGATCACGAAGCTAACGACAGACCAGAAGCGGAACGGCATCAAGTGGACACTTTAGACATAGTTGGACAACCTCGACTTCGCCGACGATCTGGCTCTTCTTACCCACACCCAACTACAGATGCAAGAAAAGACAACCATCGATGCGGTTAACTCTGCTAGACTGGGCCTTAACATCAACAGAGTGAAAACACAGGTGTTCAAGAACAAAGTATCTAACACGGCACCCATCACATTCCAAGGCGAGGCGCTGAAAGAGGTGAAAATTTTCACCTATCTTGGCAGCATCCTGGAAAAGCTTGGAGGAACAGATGCAGACGTCAGAACCAACATCGGTATAGCGCGAGCAGCCTCCCATGAGCTACAAAACATCTGGAGATCTAGCGCAATCAGCATTACCACTAAGATGAGGATCCTCAACACCTTAGTAAAGCCAATGCTACTATACGGAGCAGAGACCTGGAGAACTACAGTCGCCATCATGAATAAAATCCAGGTCTTCGTCAACACCTGCCTCTTGAAGACCCTGAAGTTCCACTGGCCCGACAAGATCAGCAATGAGGATTTGTGGCAACGAACGAAGCAGCATCCTGTTGACAAAGGCATCCTTCAGAAACGCTGGCAATGGATTGGCCACTACCAATCCCTCAACTAAAACCCCCAAGGGAAGAAGGAGAGGGCGACCCAGAAAAACCTGGTACCGGGACCTAGATGCAAACGACAAGCAGACGGGCAAGACGTGGAGACAGCCCAGAATCGTGATGCCTGGAGAAAGATGGTTGGCGGCCAATGTACCAGACGAGACCAAAGGCGGAAGTAAGTAATTAGTAACCTAAACTACGTCAGACACACTCGCCCATTGGAGCAACAATGTCGATCAACCTTGAACGCGTTTACTTGTAACAGATTGATGTGAATACATCCAGTGTTTGATAAAGCGGCGAACTCAGCTGGTCTTGCCTGGGCAACTTGACAATCCCCGGGCTAACTATAGGCGATAAAATCAAAACAGAGCTAGTGGGTGGAATGGTACCTAATGATGTTCTCATTGAAAGCCTCACAAAAAAACCTGTGTTAGAAGCCAAACTGCATACAAATTTCTTTCCATTATGATGACTTGTTCACGATCGCTCCCAAACATATTTCAATGAAGTGTATTGAATCATTCCATAATATAGGAGAAAAGTATGAGACTTTAATCGCGAAAAAGTGATCAGCAGTGTGAAATCGATTTATAAAATAGTAAACAAAATATAATGTTAACAGAAGATGACAAAACATCAATATTTCCTATTAAAACAACGCATCAAAAAGGGAAGTTAACAAAATCTCAAACGTGGTTGTGACCCATCCAGGTTGATGTTCGCTGTCCACATCTGCAGGCCCTTCAGAAGCTGTAATCTTGGATTCAGGGTTGGATGCACTGAGGTGGTCTGGAATGATGGCAAATTGTTCTGTCATCTGTTCATAAGTCAGACGTCCCTTCTCGGACGCCAGCCGTAATTCTTCATACGTTGACTCAAAATCTTCGTGGAAGAAAACCTGAGACCACAGAGAATGAACAAGGTATAACGGCGGAGATTTGCGGTTAGACTGTTCATAACGTCTATCTTACATGTCTATAATGAGCTGCATCAGGGAACTTATTAAATACCCAATCGCAATTCCCCGAGTTACTGTTTATTGATTTTTAAATAATTCAATGTGGTTATTGGTCTAAATTACATCGAGCTTCACAATAACCATAGGATGGTGAAAATTGAAATGTATGTGTATAAAAACAAGCTAAGCAGCGTGGTTGAACAGTATATAAGTAGTCGGTAAACGAATAATGAAATAAAAACTCGTCTAATTAAGTTTTACAATCATGCAAGCTATTGGAGTGAGCAACGGTTGAAGGTAAACTGTTCCAAGTAAAACAGACACGGACGGAATAAAAATACCTTTTACAGTTTAGGCGGGAATGGGGTACCACTAATGTACAGTCACGAGTCAGATAATTCCGCGAACCCCTTCGCGTGAAGAGTCCCATGTTTGGGGTATGAAATATTTTGTAAAGTAGGACAAGGTCTCCTCTGATTCGTTGATAGAGAAAGTCGAACTAATTTAAATGAGCTATCCTTTATTCGTAATGTTTTTTTCGGACGCCGAGAACTAGTTTTGTAAATAGCAGTAAACCGAGTTGCATTGTATAAATCTGTATGAAACTTTCCAGGACACCATACATGTCCCAACATAGTATGTGTGCAGGACTTCACAAACCTGGAACCTGACAAAGTGCCACACACTCAAATACTAGAAGTGCGCGAAGATACCGCCAAGTTGCTCAGGTCTAGGCAGATATGATAACATGGTAGCGAGACCCTCGTGCATTTGAGCATTGTGCTCAGTACCTGTTGCAAATCAATTTAGCACGGCGTTAACTGCGCAGTACAGAAATACCGCACAAATGCACATCATGCAATCCCCACATAGGTACAAAAAAGTACTACAATTTCAGTAAAGTGAAAGAAGAGAATTCAACTAGAAAACGTGAATAGAGTCACCGCCGTTTTACTATCTAGAATAGGGTTGCGGGTGTTTCGTGACTAGATAGCATTAACAGATGAACCGCTGGGAATAACGTTTGGTGGCTGTATGTACCCATGAAACCGCTAGCCTGTGATGCACAGGTGATGACGTGTTAAATTGATTTTTTCACAGGTAGTGAACAGTAGGCTGGAACATGATGAGCTCTCATTACTAGTAACTGTCTAGGTCTAGACACTTTGAAAGCATTAACAATGCCGGTATTCATCATGAAATCACTTGAAAAAGCAAACCAATAAAAGTGCGAACACCCCTAGGACTCCTCTGTGGTTCGCAAAGCGGGTGCAGCGTTTGCTAACCTTCGCCACTTGTGGCGTCGACGCTCCATACTAAAGGCCGAGTGTACAACGCAGTGGTGCGTGCTACACTCCTTTATGGATGCGAAACCTGGTCTATCCGAGCAAAAGATGTCCGTCGGCTTTCTGTTTTTGATACCCGTTGCCTGCGTCTAATTGCTCGCATTCGGTGGCAGCATCGTGTTACAAATATAGATGTTTGCAAGCGGGTGTTAGGACCAGGTGGCCATGGACTGAGAGAAATGCTGATGCTTGCTCGCTTGGGACATGTTTCAAGAATGCCTCCTCACCGTTTACCGTACCGCGCCTTATTCGCAGAGCCTGGCTGGGAGAAACGATCGGGTGGCCAGTCTATGACGTGGCGCGTTGGGATGAAGAAACTAACCGTAGCGCTAGGCTCAGTTGGGCGTATTCGTTTGGCTGGAAACCTTACGCGATATGGCTGCAAACCGAAGTCAGTGGCGCCAGTGTATTTCATTATGTGTCATAATTTTTTATCCGGTATTATTTTATATAAGAAACAAAACAAAAAAACAAAAATCGCATGCAGTGAAACTACAAAAACAATCTGCTTTTTGCGCATTTGCTTTTGCATATTCCGCTTGCCTGCTTTTCCGTCTTTTCCCGCGCTTGCTTATCTGCTTTTTCTGCTTCATATTGCTTGGCACTTTATCTGGCTCCAGACTTGTGCTTAATGATGATGATGATAAGAGAATTATCTATACGAAAAGGGCGTGTTTCGGTCTTTTTCTTGTGCTTAATAAATAGCTAAGTAATTTGCGCTTTCTTGGATTGTACGATTCAGAGATGGAAGGAATCTAATGTTGGATTGATTGACCTTTGGGTGAATCGTGACGCAATAGGCATGTAGACCGGAAAGGGGGTTGACGTGAATCAAACTTGAATCGAATGTCTCTTCGGGTTCAGCAGGTTAAAAAAACGTTTTGGACTCGATTAGCGCGTGAACTCGTCTAGAACAAAAGAGACGCTTCACTGACTGAATAGTGTACAACCTACTCCACCATGTCGTCGAATATCACTGAATGAACAACCACTCCATTGTCACAAGGTAATTTTCGTCAACCTCAGAGAGCGCACACACGAGTCAAAAGTAGAAATTTTCAAATCTCATGAACCAAACGATTGTGCCAAGAACTTGCTGAATGCGCGACACCATTAGGTATAGGCTCCAAAACAATGAATTGAGCACACAGTGTGCTAAAAATCTACTCCATTTAACTATTGAATTTAGTTTCTTAAAAATAACTCTAGTGAGGGAATCAGCTGACATTAAAGAGTTCGCTCCTCGTGGAACAACGTGAGGGAGGAGCGTGTTATTTGAAATCTTACAAATCTCAGCTGTACGCGAATAGTTAATAGATCGTTACGTAAAAATTAAAAAGAATCTGCACGGAGAACAATTGTAGGGGTCTGTTTGAATGCGACTGTCCAGACCTTACCTACCGGTGCAATTCACAATTGCAAAGCATCAGAACTGGACACTGTACGAACTGGATCCTCTGGGGTACTAAACGATGGATTTGATCCACAGAGCGTTTTGGGGACAAGTTGGCGATCCGATCAGATAAACTGCTGATAGGGTAGGTATCCTTTGAGTAAATTGTATCACTGAACTTAATTTTAACTGTCGCTACCCCAATGGGGTAAACAGTCAGACAAAACGGTTGTGGAATGTAACTGGGGGAGGATGCGAGCACCACAATAAATTAATTTACCATAGGCAGTCACATGATTTGGGGTAAAACATATATCGGACAGACCATGCATGTGGTGAAAAAGATGGAATCGGTTGACAAAGGCTGTTTGAGACGCTTGACAAATACAGAAAGTTTCGGTTCATTGCAGCTACTACTACGGGCTATATAAACCTTGGAACTCGAGGGATACGTTGAAATAGAATACATATCTCCTGTTCAAGATCGCATCTAACAGTGAACAACAGATGTCGAAGGACAAATGTATGAAGTCACAAGCCTGATCCAGGCAAAGTGCCGCACAGTCAGAGACTGCACGTGGGCTAAGATGCTGTCAGGTTGCCCAGTCAAGAGGAAGGAAAATAGCAATGACAGTGAGACTCCAGCGTGCACTCGCATGCAGTTCACTACCGGTGGCAACTCAATTTAGCACTTCCGTGCTACGCATCTAACGAATGACAAATATCAACTGGGATTCCAAAACGTTCATATTCATAAAAACTGAGATCAAAATTTCGCATCAGCCAATATCCTTTTAATTAGAACAAAGCTTATCGGAGGCAGAGTTAAAACCAACGACTAAATAACCCGGAGCATACCTTTAACGAAAATTGACAGATATGATTCGGGCCAACAGGCTGGTGTATCAATACGAGAACGTTTTCCGGCCGATGATCTACATCGACTGTAACTTGATCCACGCCAAAAGAAATGGACTGGTAAGAAAATTCACGAAGCAGATCGCCTAAACCACTTTTGGCCAGATCTTGCACGCCAAGTTCAAATGAAACGATTGGGTTTTCAGAAGTACACCGAGACCGATAAGACTGATGCAAAGAAAAATACGGAAAATGCGTACAAAACACAACAACGAATGGGAAATCTAGGGTAAAACATTAGCACAACGTATCTCATGGAACTGTTGGATGTTCAAGTCAATATATATATTCAGGACTTACTGTGAGCTTGATTCAGAGACTGCGCAAAGCTAAATTGAGTAATAACGTGAATATTTCCGTTTATTTAAAGCGTGACAAAAGTTGTACGTAATATGTTATGCTATAGAATGTTAACCTGAGTGAGTCAAGACTGAAAGTCGAGTGTGGAGCTGAACACACGAAAGTCAAAAAACGTTCTCAAATGTATATGCGATCAGAAACATTATGTATGTATGTACGAAAGCACAAGGCTGAACCAGGTAAAGCGTCGCAAAACCATAGACTGTGCAGTGAATAAATTATTAGGAGGGCACCCTCCTAACGAATAAAACAAACCAGATTACCTGATCGACTAAAATCGCAACGGAGAGAAGTTGTTGCTGAACAAAGTATTTTAAGGAAACTGTGTTCAATGATTCTTATCAGTCCTATCCAGGATTTGCTACCTTCAAAACCCCAGAAGATAGAAAGTCAGCGGAAGAAGAGTAAACTCAAATTAATTCCGCGGAATGCAGACCAAAAAGGTGGGCCGATCGAAGACGTGTTCCAGTAACCCACATGCAAGTGGATCCAAAACTCAAGTCCTAGGGCAAAAAAGCTCAGATGGGGAGGTGTTAGGAGGGCACCCTCTCAACGAATATAAAAAGCCAGATTACTTGATCGACCAAAGTCGCAACGGAGAGAAGTTGTGGCTGGGTAAGCCATGTTGTGCCTTGGCAAAAAACCCCATCTGCACTAAGTTCAAATTCAAATTGTCTGACTCGCCCATGTCAACCTGCATCCGTCGTTCCCACTATGCACCTTCCCACGATTATGGTGTACCCTCACACGTTCACTCTGTGGTTGCCATATAAATACAAACCATGTCCACAGATAAAACGCACACACTGGGCACTTAAACCTTGTACTCCCGATCAACGTTCCATTCCGGTCTTCTTCTGTTTTCCTGGATGTTGGGTTAAGAACAACGCATTGATCGACAGAACGCAACGACAGTCTCTGCTGCAATATCCACGACACATCCATCATAACATATATGAATGAAATCAAAAGCCTTAATTCATGCAAAGTACCGCACAGTTCGAAATAGTGCATGGGTTAAGATATTTTCAACTTGCTCAGGCATAGACAGACATGAGAAAGGGACAATGACAGTGAGACTACAGCTTGTTTCCGCATGCAGCTCAGTACAATTAACAAATAAATTAGCACGGTGTTGGCTGTGTAGTACAGAAATACCGCGATGGGTTTGATACCATGATTTGAAAATCTCTCACGTTTACGCGTTTTTCCTACCTCGACATGGTTTCAATCTTATTACGATCGATCTGAATTCGTTCCTAATCTGCTTGTTTCGAAATTCGGTTTTGTGCTGAAGTATATTGCTCTCGAGAGGTGAAACCGGCAAACGTGAGGCATTTTCACATCACGGTATCGAACACACCGCGGTAGATCAATGAGCATTTTTAACCAATAAGAAATGACCAAAAACGGTGATAAGCCAGAATTTTAGCCAATCAAATAAACATGTCAAATGAATGCGGCAGCCCAAACGCTTCAAAAGGCGTTTTGCAGACCAGCATATCTCGCGATTGTCCACACGTAAACGTGATAGCTCGGATAATACGTTTAGCCCACCAGCTAGTTTGAATAGAACCTAAGGCAGACATGCTGACACGTGGAGCGTGCTATAGGTTATTTTCATAACTACTTGTCCAATATTCAGTAGTAACACATTCAAGAAAATTAAAAAGTTATTCAAATAGGACACGGTTATAGAGACAATGTGTGTTGTAGCTATTCAACCGAGGAGGATTAAATCTACATTAACTAGTAATGTAGAATAACACACATGTATTTCATCTGAGATATGAGAGACAGAAAAATAACTCAACTTACAGCTGGAAGAAACTTGAGCGCATTGGAGTGATGCGGGCCTTTGGCCACATACAAGTCAGGATCAGCAAATAATGGTTCGAGAATGATTCGTAAATTTCTCGTTGTGACGAAATGAATAAAGAACAGGGATGATGCGTTTAGTTGCCTGGGTAAAAGGAATAGAATTAGGATAGCAACGTTGTGAGGTGGACATTTATACGACAAAGTGTTACCCAGCGAGGAATTCGCAACACCCACGGAACATTTATGTATGCAATCACAAGCCTGATCCAGGTAAAGTGCCGCATAGTCAAAGACTGCACGTGTGCTGAGATATTGTCAGGCTAGATAAATATAAGAAAGGAAAATAGAAATGACAGTGAGACTGCAGCGTGTATCCGTATATGCAGCTCCGTACCCGTGGCAAATCAATTTATAACAGTGTTAGCTGTACAGCACACAAGTACTGCACAATTGCACATCCGTGCACACCATGAGAATGGATAGCACATGAAATCGGATGAAGTAAGCTAAGCACATCAAAAGCGAATGCATTCTGAGTACGCAGTTGGAAACTTGGGATGATGCAAAGAGTTATATCTTCAACGATGCCTCACTATATAGCAGCGAAATCATGTCCCATGAGTTTACGACGCAAACACTACAATCAACTTCCAATCGTTATCGCGTTACTACGACAGCGATGCTTACTCTAACTGAGCCATGAAAGATAACTATCTCCAAGAATCTCACCCATGGGGAGACAAAACTGACAAAATAACCTTCAGGGTGTTGATAACTGTGGAACAAAGAAATGAGTAATCCACGCATATAAGAGATCCTGCTATCGACCCAGAAAGAAAGCCTTAGAGCGACTACGTTGGAAATATATTTGAAAACTGACAGTTCTATGGAGCGAAGAGCAACCGCTACTGTTAATGATCAGTCACATAGACGCCGAACAGACAAACATGAGAACGAAATATAGATAGCGTTCGCTGAGCGGAGACATTATTTATTAAAACGCGAGTACGAAACCCGATGACATCAGAAAAAACATCGGGCAAAGCAAACAACGACATAAACAAAAGCTTCCTATTTGTTTGATTTATGGCAGTGCAAATAGTGAAAATACAGGAAATACTGGAGACGTACGTTCAAGGGTAGCTAGAACCAAGAAAGTTACATAACAATAGTGATGATTCGAGATGGTAGCCGAGTGATGAATAGCGACGAAAACTATGCCCGATAACAAAATTACAGCAGCCCAAACTAGCTAAAGCAAGGAGAATCATGATAAAACGAACCGACATTTGGATGCAGTGTTGGGATAGAGTATGCAGGCATTAGTCTTAAATGTAAAGGCTGAAAACAAGACCCAAGCAGCACGAGGGTGACGCAACCTGCAGTAATAGGTATAGTTTTAGGGCATCAAACTTAGCGAATAAAATAAGGTACATTATTAAGTTGAATTATTTCAATAGATTGAGAACTAACCTTTCAACTTGAACCAAAAGATCGGAATTTTTGACGTTCGATTGGAAAAAATGTGAGTAAGAGAGCGATAGCATATTAAGCTCCGCCAAAAAGTGTACAAGTACCGACAATACGACAAAAGCTATCAGGAATCCAAAACTCGATCGCGGAAATACGTTAAGCTCAGGAGGCACGATCGGCATGCTTCATGGATGCTGGAATATTTATTACACGGCAATTAGTTACTAAAGACCTAACCGTTGTTGTGACTGGAAACGGATTTGAATAGATCAAACTAAGCATAAAGTAGAAACAGTAGTAGAATCTGATAGTCACACACGATAATATTATGCACATTTTGCGTATAATTAAAAAGCTTCGATTTTGGCAAGGTTCACCAATGTCATGTGTGAGAAACGAAAACATAAAATGTCTTGAGAATACTGCATACGTAATAGTCCTTGATCCATAGCGATCTGTTTGAGTACGGCTCTTTAGCCTTCAGATATTAAAATGCGACTTGCGAGGGAGTCAGAATTTGTACGAGAGAACGCGGTGTTCACCAACTATCCGCTTAATGGACTAAACCCTGGATTTTCCCCAAGGGTTTAATTTGAGTAGATAGAGCTTATCGAGCAGTTGTGGCAGTCCATTCATGGAAAGGTAACTCAAATACTCTGCCTTGTTGGATAATCGATTACAAGAAAGTCTGTGAGAGAAAAGCTCAAGCAAAACTCGAATCAAAATTTCGTAGACGAAGTGTTCGCATAGACTTCGCTGTCTGATAATTCCTCGCTTATTTGTATGTAACAGTTAGGTTTGAAAAGGCTAGAAATTTTCGCTTAAACCCCCAAGTGGTGCTGCGAGACATGACTGTAGACGCGGCCAAGCCACCGCAGGCGGCATTGTTGTAGTAGGGTGAACATGCTCTGTATACCAGCTTTTGAAAGCACTTCAGCATTAGTCACTCTGTCAATCCACGATATGTTCAAGGCACCGACCAGTGAATGATCAGTGTCGCAGTCTGCGCTTTGATATGATCTGGTGTGGAGTACGCCTCCTATATGGGCGCGCCTAACAAGAATAAGATCAAGCTGATGCCAAAGCTTAGAGCGAGGATGTTTAGAAGAGAATTTATGCTGTGGTTTTGTTTGAAAGAAAGTGTTACATACACAAAGTCTGAACTGTGTGCACAGTTCTGAAAGGCGTTGTCCATTTTCATTGGGTTTACCTACTCCGAACCTTCCGAGACAGTTTTGCCAATACTCGAAAACTACATCAACATCTGCGGCATTGAAATCACCCAATACCAGTACACAGTTTTTTGTGGCACGTTTTTGAGGACTGTTGGGAAGTTATGATGAAAAGCGGCTAATACCGTACTAAATTGATTGTCCACGGGTAGTGAGCTGCATGCTGAAACACGCTGAAGTCTCGCTACCATCTTTATTCTCTAATTCTCATATCTGTCTAGGCCTGGGCAACCTGACAGTAATATCGCCCACCTGCAGTCTCTGACTGTGCGGCACTTTGCCTGGATCGACTTGTGCTTTCATACCATACCATGATAAAAAGCGTCTGTTTCAGCAGGCGTCACAGAAAGCGTTGGTGCATAAACATTGACCAAAGTAATGGCATCACTAATGAACTTCAGATTTAGCGTCCAAATCCGTTCGCTGCTGCTTTTAGTAGGTTGTTTCGCACGGGAAACCCAACTCCATGCAGTTGAGGCTCATCAGAACCCCTTCCTTTCAAAAATGAGTAATCTCTTTCTGTTAGCATACCAGTGTCTAGTCTTTTGCAGGGCAGCCACGTCAACGTTCAGCCTTTTTAGCTCATTGTTAATCACGGCTGACTTTCTTACGCCTCTGATATTCGAAACGTCGTCAGCAAATCCTAGGAGCATGGACCGGATGTTCGAAGTTCCCAGTTTCAGAGCTCACCTTTGTTGTTCAGTAATTCGTTTCGCTGGTTCAGAAAAACAGTCTGCTTGTCGGTCGATTCCTCATCCCCATGCGCCCAATGAGGATAGCAGACCGTAGCGAGACGGCACCTTATTGACTGGGGGCTGCGCAGCTTGAGGAAGGTGGTATCCGTCCAATGAGACTTGAAAATCTATCCCACCGCCAGTCGAGGCATAGCTTTTAACCGGTAGCTGCTGCTTCCCATGTTATTATCCATAGAAACGGAATGGAGTGTCCTCTCCATTGGTGCGTTGAGATATACGCCAGGGCAGTTCAATATGGAGAAAAGACTGTTACCAATGTAGCAAGTGCTCCTCTCTCCACGACAGCACTGGAACGCAATTAACAGCTAGGCCGATACGTTTGGACAATGATGCAGTCAAATGCATTGGCAGGACGAAGTTGAATACAACTTCTATGATTGGATGTAGCCACACGGCAGTGGAGGTTTGAGATAAAGGGTTTCCTTCCCCGTCGCCTTCATGGACTTAAGAGCTCCACCTGCCGGAAGCATGTTCGTTTTGAGGCGCCAGTCAGCCGCCTTCGCCCTTTCTACTGTCAGTAGAAGCAGTTCCGCCGGGTAACACAAGACCACGCATTCAGGCCAGGAGTTGAACTTGGTTGTCAGAGGCTATATGAGACGCGCACCATTAGAACATTTTTGGAATCGGGAACTTATCCTCAAAACCGCTCCGGCCGTGACAACCTTAGAACCTGAACCCGTATAAATGCAGTAAATTATCTATTTAAGTATGGTCCATGCGTCTACATATTGGGTCAATCTAGACTTTATACATGGTCATGCAATCAAGTTCAATGATAGTAACTTCATGTATAGAGAAATGTTATACAAGAATCTAGTAAGTTCGTGTGTGGTGAACGATCGCAAGGTATCACAACACACTTGTCAGAAATTAGTACAAGCTGAAAAACATTTTAGTGTTAGCGGTTTGAAATGAAATGACCGACCACAAGACAGACAGACGTAAAAGCCTTAAGCAATCTGGAAAACATTATACGATTTGTGGGATAAAGCCTTACATTGTGTTGACCCCACGCCGACACAGGACAAACGATAGCTTACATAATGCACCATCAAGTTAATTTTGAACAATGCAACAGCGGGTACTAGCTGCATTGCAGTTGAGAATGCGAATATGGACAGTATCTTTTATGACTTTAGAGGTCCTCTGGTATTTTAACGATTGACGGTAATAAGCTGCAACACCAAACACGCTGTTCGCTGCTTAAGTTTGGTTTTCAAACAGGCATACCGATAGTATCTCAGCTGATATGGAAACCAGCACCCTATGCGACATTAGGTAACTCGGGGTTGTGAACACATAAAAGAATAAATTATCAAGCAAACTTTCCACAATAGCAAATACCGTATGCTTAACTGTCACGATCCATCACATATTACTGAGTTTAAACATCGACACGCCGTTATATACTATGCATGTATGGAATCCCAAGTCTGGATCCAGGCAAAGTGCTGCACAGTCAGAGACTGGACGTTGGCTGAGATAGTGTCAGGTTTCCCAGGCGTAGATAGATATAAAAGAAAATTATAAAATGACAGTGATACTCCAGCGCATTTCCGCGTGCATCTCAGTACCTTTCGCAAATCAATTTAGGAGTGCTACCTGCGCAGTACAGAAACGCTGCACAGTTGCACTTCGTGTAAACAGTTATGTGGTGCCTGTACATCGGCTAAAGCATTGCAAGTCTTAGATTGCCAATACACTAGACGAAATAAATGATAAATAAAAATCAAAGCTATATGATACACCACTGTGTGAGATCTTGAGCCAGATCGCTAAGAGTTGGCAAAACGTGTGTTTATTTCCAGATACCTAGCGAAACTCGATAGATTTGTGTGACGCTGATTTATCATACTCTGTAAATCAGCTTTGAAGAGCAAATATGTATTTGTTACTCTGTCTTTCCATGTAATGTTCAAGATGCTTCGTAAATGGGAAACATCCAGCTTCCGTTTGTGTCTTGCGTGACTGTTCCCTCCGATACAGTTAGGCATTTAGCAAGATTTCTCTGCATATTATAATTTTTGTGTTCACTGTGAGCCTGTTATTGCCCTAATCATATGAGTTAAAACATAGCAAAATGAAAGTTTTGCTTATGAAGATCAGTTTATACCGTGATCATCTGTCTACGTTGAGTTAGGTGATGGTTCAATCTGAAATCTGTCAACATGAATGATGGGGGTGCGAGACAGTCTCACGACCAATGAATTTAGAATTATTCACGCAAATTCTCAGTCAAAATTGATTGCATGCTGACGAAATCACCCCATTCGTGATTACAGCTGCTCGCGAGAGTAAACAATGACTGCGTCAGCACACAGCAAACCACGGACCAGTACATCCCGTACCTGTTTGTTCTTTTAAACAATTCAGATTCAAAGCTTGCCATCACATTGTGCTCGAAAGTATATAGGTTCTGTTCTCGTCATAAAAGTGGGCTTCGGCAGCAGAGCAAAAAAGCAGAGAGAACAAGAAAACATCTTTGTTTGACGCCGCGGTTCAAAAGCGCTTGAAGTTTAAACGTTAAAGTAAAAAAAGTTATACCGAGTTTGAGTGGCCTCGGTAGGGCAGCTAATGAGTTCGAACATGCCGAGGAGTTTTCCATGCTGGCATAGTCGAGAGCTCTCGTTAAATCAATAAAACCAAAGTATACTGACAAATGCTGTTATTGACAATCCACTTGAAGCTGTCCGAGAAAGAAAATTCTACTCGCGGGTGGACTTACACTGCTGAAAGAGCATCGAGATTCCAAGTATACTCTATCGTCAGCTAATTCCAACAGCTGCATTTCGGAAAAACGTGCCTACGCAATTCAGAATAGATTTGACAATAGTTATCGCAGAAAGTCTAATCGCCGTTCTTGATGAGCGTGAAGATCTGAGTATATCGCATGTCTTGTAAGACAGATTACTTTAGGCAAGACTGAAAAATCAATCCGTGAAATGGATGCATCACGTGTGCCCTGCAGTTCGATGAGACCTGGTGGACTTCATCAATATCCGAAAACTTTTCTCGGGCTAGGAGGTAAATTGCTGTATTGAGCTCATCGAGCATAGCGAAAATTCAACAACTGCAAATGCTGCGGTAAAACCATGCTGTCCTTAGAGTTGAGAGAAAAGAAGTGATCGACCCAACTTTTCCACTGCTACGTTTTATTTAAAATCGCGGTAACCAGATAGTGACTTAAAGCGAGATGTTTGAGGCCTAATTGACCAATAACTGTCTTGGTGGCATTTACACTTACCATGAAGTTGCTACAAGTTAGGAGATGGTATTTTGGACTAGATTATTATAGATATATAGATAGAGATCATATAGATATATAGATATATTATATTTCTGTTTAGGTTCTGCGGCAATCTGACAGTATTTAGCCACGTTCAGTCTATCGACGGTGCGCACTTTGCCGGATCAGGCTTGTGATTGCCATAGATATATAGAGATGATATAGAGAGAGAGACTAGTAGATAGAGGATATTTAGAGATATATATATATATATATATATATATATATATATATTATAGAGAATATATATAGATAGGATATATATATATATTATCTATATATATATATAGC
>JACCGJ010001094.1:42458-53396 GCA_013407085.1 Atriophallophorus winterbourni
AAAAATCGCATGCAGTGAAACTACAAAAACAAGCTGCTTTTTGCGCATTTGCTTTTGCATATTCCGCTTGCCTGCTTTTCCGTCTTTTCCCGCGCTTGCTTATCTGCTTTTTCTGCTTCATATTGCTTGGCACTTTATCTGGCTCCAGACTTGTGCTTAATGATGATGATGATAAGAGAATCATCTATACGAAAAGGGCGTGTGTTTTGGTCTTTTTCTCGTGCTTAATAAATAGCTAAGCAATTTGCGCTTTCTTGGATTGTACGATTCAGAGATGGAAGGAATCTAATGTTGATGATCTTTTGATTGATTGATTGACCTTTGAGGTGAATCGTGACGCAATAGGCATGTAGATCGGAAAGGGGGTTGACGTGAATAAATTTAAATCGAGTGTCTTCGGGTTGAGCAGATGAAAATCGTTCAGATCGAAAACGCGTTTTGGACTCGATAAGCGCGTAAACTCGTCTAAAACCAAAGAGACGCTTCACTGACTGAATTGTGTATAACCTCCTTCACTAGCTCGTCGAATATCACTGAATAAACAAACAACCACTCCATTGTCACAAGGTAATTTTCGTCAACCTCAGAGAGCGCACACACGAGTCAAACGTAGAAATTTTCAAATCTCATGAAACAAACGATTATGCCAAGAACTTGGTGAATGCACGACACTATTAGGCATAGACTCCAAAACAATGAATTGAGCCCACAATGTGGAAATCCTTGACGATCATGTGCTAAAAATCTGCTTCCTTTAACTATTGACTTTATGTTTTGGCGACTACTCATCAGTACTAAGTCCTTCGAAATATTCAAAATGTTTATCACGACGGTCCACATTGGAAGCATTGGACTCGAGTTTCGCTCTTGTTTGAGCTCATCAGCAGTGCATATCCTGTCTCGGGTCTGATTCGAACCCAGGACCTTCACCATTTTAGTCTCATGCCTTACGGCCTGAGCTACCGTCCACCGTTTGACTGATCGCGATTAAGCCTTCATGAATGTTTCTCCAGACTGGTACATTTGAGTAGTGTCGTATGCCGACCAGTCGAGAAGGATCCATCGACATCTGTTGTGGTTATCCAACCGATTTGATCTCCTTGTCAGGTCTTCCCATCAAATACAGCGTAAGGTAACGCCAATTAAATGTGACGGGCATTGTTTGGAGAGTTGGTTCATTATGTTTTGCGACTACTCAGCAGTACCAAGCCCTTTGAAATATTCACAAAGTTTATCCTTCGAAATATTCAAAATGTTTATCACGACGGTCCACATTGGAAGCACTGGACTCGAGTTTCACTCATATTTGAGCTCATCAGCTCATAACTATTGACTTTAGTTTTCTAAAAATCAGCTGACATTAAAGAGTTCGTCCTCGCGGAACAACGTGAGGAAGGAGAGCGTTATTTGAAATCTTACAAATCTCAGCTGTACATGAATAGTTAATACATCGCTATGTAAAAATTAAAAAGAATCTGAACAGAGAACAATTGAAGGGGTCTGTTTTAATGCTACCCTCCAGACCTAACCTACTGTTCCAATTCACAATTGCAAAGCCTGAGAACTGGACCCTTCGGAGTATTAAACGAATGATGTGATCCAAAGAGCATTTTGGGGACATGGCGGCGATCCGATTTTCTCCCCATAGATAAACCGCTGATAGGGCAGGTATCATTTGAGTAGATTGTCTCACTGAACTTAATGTTAACTGTCGCTACCCCATTAGTGTAAACAGTCAGACAAAACGGTTGTGGAATGTAACTGGGGTGGGGGAATACGAGCACCACAATAAATTAATTTATCATAGGCAGTCACATGATTTGGAGTAAAACATATATCGCACAGACCATGCATGTGGTGAAATGGGTCGACAAAGGCTGTTTGAGACGTTTGACAAATACAGAAAGTTTCGGTTCATTGCAGCTACTACTACGGACTACATAACCGTTGGAACTCGAGGGATACGTTGAAATAGAAGTCAATCATACATGTCTCTTGTTGGAGATCGCTTAAGCTACATCCGGTTAACATCACAATTCGATAGCACCAATGACTCGCATCTAACGGTGAACAACAGATGTCGAATGACAAATGTATGAAAGCACAAGCCTGATCCAGGCAAAGTGCCGCACAGTCAGAGATTGCACGTGGGCTAAGATACTGTCAGGTTGCCCAGGCCTAGACAGATATGAGAAATAGAGAATAACGAAGGTAACGAGACTCCAGCGTGTTTCAGCATGCAGCTCACTACCGGTGGTAACTCAATTTAGCACTTCCGTGCTACGCATCTAACGAATGACAAATATCAACTGGGATTCCAAAACGTTCATGTTCATAAAAACTGAGATCAAAATTTCGCATCAGCCAATATCCTTTTAATTAGAACAAAGCTTATCGAAGGCAGAGTTAAAACCAATGACTAAATAACCCGGAGCATACCTTTAACGAAAATTGACAGATATGATTCGGGCCAGCAGGTTGGTGTATCAACACGAGTACGTTTTGCGGGCGATGATCTACATCGACTGTAACTTGATCCACGCCAAAAGAAATGGACTGGTAAGAAAATTCACGAAGCAGATCGCCTAAACCACTTTCGGCCAGATCTTCCACGCCAAGTTCAAATGAAACGATTGGGTTTTCAGAAGTACACCGAGAACGATAAGACTGATGCAAAGAAAAATACGAAAAATGCGTACAAAACACAACAACGAATGGGAAATCTACGGTAAAAAATAAGCACACCGCATCTAATGGAACTGTGGGATGTTCAAGTCAATATGTATTCAGGATTTACTGTGAGCTTGTTTCAGATACTGCGCAAAGCTAAATCGAGTAATAACGTGAATATTTCCGTTTATTTAAAGCGTGACAAGGGCACGGGTTCGTGTCTACGGTGAAGAATCGCGTGAATTTAACTTGCACACAGGAGTCAGGCAAGGTTGCCCGCTATCGCCGGTTATGTTTAACTATGTCGTAGACTGGATAATGAACCAGGCGTTAACAGGGTATCAAGGGGTGCAAATTTCAACGGATCTATGGATTTCCGACCTTGACTACGCTGACGATATAGTCGTTCTGGGCGACAATACCGAAATGATGCAAAGCGTTTTAGACCGCATTAGTGCCACTGCCGCGAAAGTCGGTCTTGAGATAAACGCGGCTAAGACCAAGGCATTTTTTTATTCCGACACACCAGGCATCCAGCCAATTCGCGTCCAGGGTTGTCCGATCGAATACGTTCCAGTCTTTAAATACCTCGGCTCAAGTATATTGCCCAATGGTCAGGCGAAAGATGAAGTGAAGTTAAGGGTCGATCGTGCTCGTAATGCGTTTTGCAGTTGAAAGGCACCCTTTGGCGCAAGCCCGGGATCAGCCTAAAAACTAAGACGCGTGTTTATCAAGCAGCGATCCGCCCTGTACTGCTTTATGGATGTGAGACATGGCCTTTAAGGTCACAGGATGTACGCACATTAGAAGTGTTCGACCATTGGTGCCTTAGGGTAATCTTGGGCATCCGATATACTGACCGAGTATCTAACGCAGCCGTACGAGAGCGTTGCAGCGGACTATCTCCACTTTCCGCTCACATACAAAGGCGAAGGCTGCAATGGTTTGGCCACGTCCTCCGAAAGACAGACACAGCACTTCCAAAACTCGTCCTCGACCCCAAACCCGTTCGCACCTGGCGTCGGCGGCAAGGTGGTCAAGTGAAAACCTGGCTGTTAACTGTGAAAGAGGATGTAGACACCCTGGGTCTGCGTACCGTCTACGGAGTTCGCAGGTGGGAACGAGACTGGATCATGATCTGCAACGATCTCGCCTCCGATCGACGTGCGTGGGCTGGTGCGATCCGATACATCAATGAAGCCGGCTAATCCACTCGTGGAGCCAGCCGCACAAAATTAAAAGTAAGTAAGTAAGTGACAAAAGTTGGACGTAATTTGTTATGCTATAGAAGGTTAACCTGAGTGAGTCAAGACTGAAAGTCGAGTGTAGAACTGAACACACGAAAGTAAAAAAAAACGTTATCAAGTGTATAGGCGATCAGAAACATTATGTAGGTATGTACGAAAGCACAAGGCTGAACCAGGCAAAGCGCCGCAAAACCATAGACTGTGCAGTGAATAAATTGTTAGGAAGGCACCCTCCTAACAAATATAAAAAGCCAGATTACCTGATCAACCAAAGTCGCAACGGAGAGAAATTGTTGCTGAGTGAGCCATGTTGTACCTTCAATACAAACCCCATCTGCACTAAGTTCAAATTCAAATTGTCTGACTCGCTCATGTCAACAAACATCCGTCGTTCGCACTATGCACCTTCCAACGATTATGGGGTACCCACGTTCACGTTCACTGTTGTTGCCCTATAAATACAAATCATGTCCACGGTCGAAAAGCACACACTGGGCGCTTGGACGTTGGACTCCCGATCAACGCTCCATTCCGGTCTTATTCTGTTTTCCTGGATGTTGGGTTAAGAACAACGCATTGATCGATAGAACGCAACGAGTCTCTGTTGCAATACCCACGACACATCCATCATAACCTAAATAAATGAAATCAAAAGCCTTAATCCATGCCAAGTGCCGCACAGTTCGAAACAGTGCATGGGTTAAGATATTTTCAACTTGCTCAGGCATAGACAGACATGAGAAAGGGACAATGACAGTGAGACTACAGCTTCTTTCCGCATGCAGCTCAGTACAATTAGCAAATAATTTAGCACGGTGTTGGTTGTGTAGTACAGAAATACCGCGATGGGTTTGATACCATGATTTGAAAATCTCTCACGTTTACGCGTTTTTCCTACCTCGACATGGTTTCAATCTTATTACGATCGATCTGAATTCGTTCCTAATCTGCTTGTTTCGAAATTCGGTTTTGTGCTGAAGTATACTGCTCTCGAGAGGTAAAACCGGCAAACGTGAGACATTTTCAAATCACGGTATCGAACACACCGCGGTCGATCAATGGGCATTTTTAACCAATAAGAAATGACCAAAAACGGTGATAAGCCAGAATTTTAGCCAATCAAATAAACATGTCAAATGAATGCGGCAGCCCAAACGCTTCAAAAGGCGTTTTGCGGACCAGCATATCTCGCGATTGTCCACACGTAAACGTGATAGCTCGGATAATACGTTTAGCCCACCAGCTAGTTTGAATAGAACCTATGGCAGACATGCTGACACGAAAGCACTGGAGCGTGCTATAGGTTATTTTCATAACTACTTGTCCAATATTCAGTAGTAACACATTCAAGAAAATTAAAAAGTTATTCAAATAGGACACGGTTATAGAGACAATGTGTGTTGTAGCTATTCAACCGAGGAGGATTAAATCTACATTAACTAGTAATGTAGAATAACACACATGTATTTCATCTGAGATATGAGAGACAGAAAAATAACTCAACTTACAGCTGGAAGAAACTTGAGCGCATTGGAGTGATGCGGGCCTTTGGCCACATACAAGTCAGGATCAGCAAATAATGGTTCGAGAATGATTCGTAAATTTCTCGTTGTGACGAAATGAATAAAGAACAGGGATGATGCGTTTAGTTGCCTGGGTAAAAGGAATAGAATTAGGATAGCAACGTTGTGAGGTGGACATTTATACGACAAAGTGTTACCCAGCGAGGAATTCGCAACACCCACGGAACATTTATGTATGCAATCACAAGCCTGATCCAGGTAAAGTGCCGCATAGTCAAAGACTGCACGTGTGCTGAGATATTGTCAGGCTAGATAAATATAAGAAAGGAAAATAGAAATGACAGTGAGACTGCAGCGTGTATCCGTATATGCAGCTCCGTACCCGTGGCAAATCAATTTATAACAGTGTTAGCTGTACAGCACACAAGTACTGCACAATTGCACATCCGTGCACACCATGAGAATGGATAGCACATGAAATCGGATGAAGTAAGCTAAGCACATCAAAAGCGAATGCATTCTGAGTACGCAGTTGGAAACTTGGGATGATGCAAAGAGTTATATCTTCAACGATGCCTCACTATATAGCAGCGAAATCATGTCCCATGAGTTTACGACGCAAACACTACAATCAACTTCCAATCGTTATCGCGTTACTACGACAGCGATGCTTACTCTAACTGAGCCATGAAAGATAACTATCTCCAAGAATCTCACCCATGGGGAGACAAAACTGACAAAATAACCTTCAGGGTGTTGATAACTGTGGAACAAAGAAATGAGTAATCCACGCATATAAGAGATCCTGCTATCGACCCAGAAAGAAAGCCTTAGAGCGACTACGTTGGAAATATATTTGAAAACTGACAGTTCTATGGAGCGAAGAGCAACCGCTACTGTTAATGATCAGTCACATAGACGCCGAACAGACAAACATGAGAACGAAATATAGATAGCGTTCGCTGAGCGGAGACATTATTTATTAAAACGCGAGTACGAAACCCGATGACATCAGAAAAAACATCGGGCAAAGCAAACAACGACATAAACAAAAGCTTCCTATTTGTTTGATTTATGGCAGTGCAAATAGTGAAAATACAGGAAATACTGGAGACGTACGTTCAAGGGTAGCTAGAACCAAGAAAGTTACATAACAATAGTGATGATTCGAGATGGTAGCCGAGTGATGAATAGCGACGAAAACTATGCCCGATAACAAAATTACAGCAGCCCAAACTAGCTAAAGCAAGGAGAATCATGATAAAACGAACCGACATTTGGATGCAGTGTTGGGATAGAGTATGCAGGCATTAGTCTTAAATGTAAAGGCTGAAAACAAGACCCAAGCAGCACGAGGGTGACGCAACCTGCAGTAATAGGTATAGTTTTAGGGCATCAAACTTAGCGAATAAAATAAGGTACATTATTAAGTTGAATTATTTCAATAGATTGAGAACTAACCTTTCAACTTGAACCAAAAGATCGGAATTTTTGACGTTCGATTGGAAAAAATGTGAGTAAGAGAGCGATAGCATATTAAGCTCCGCCAAAAAGTGTACAAGTACCGACAATACGACAAAAGCTATCAGGAATCCAAAACTCGATCGCGGAAATACGTTAAGCTCAGGAGGCACGATCGGCATGCTTCATGGATGCTGGAATATTTATTACACGGCAATTAGTTACTAAAGACCTAACCGTTGTTGTGACTGGAAACGGATTTGAATAGATCAAACTAAGCATAAAGTAGAAACAGTAGTAGAATCTGATAGTCACACACGATAATATTATGCACATTTTGCGTATAATTAAAAAGCTTCGATTTTGGCAAGGTTCACCAATGTCATGTGTGAGAAACGAAAACATAAAATGTCTTGAGAATACTGCATACGTAATAGTCCTTGATCCATAGCGATCTGTTTGAGTACGGCTCTTTAGCCTTCAGATATTAAAATGCGACTTGCGAGGGAGTCAGAATTTGTACGAGAGAACGCGGTGTTCACCAACTATCCGCTTAATGGACTAAACCCTGGATTTTCCCCAAGGGTTTAATTTGAGTAGATAGAGCTTATCGAGCAGTTGTGGCAGTCCATTCATGGAAAGGTAACTCAAATACTCTGCCTTGTTGGATAATCGATTACAAGAAAGTCTGTGAGAGAAAAGCTCAAGCAAAACTCGAATCAAAATTTCGTAGACGAAGTGTTCGCATAGACTTCGCTGTCTGATAATTCCTCGCTTATTTGTATGTAACAGTTAGGTTTGAAAAGGCTAGAAATTTTCGCTTAAACCCCCAAGTGGTGCTGCGAGACATGACTGTAGACGCGGCCAAGCCACCGCAGGCGGCATTGTTGTAGTAGGGTGAACATGCTCTGTATACCAGCTTTTGAAAGCACTTCAGCATTAGTCACTCTGTCAATCCACGATATGTTCAAGGCACCGACCAGTGAATGATCAGTGTCGCAGTCTGCGCTTTGATATGATCTGGTGTGGAGTACGCCTCCTATATGGGCGCGCCTAACAAGAATAAGATCAAGCTGATGCCAAAGCTTAGAGCGAGGATGTTTAGAAGAGAATTTATGCTGTGGTTTTGTTTGAAAGAAAGTGTTACATACACAAAGTCTGAACTGTGTGCACAGTTCTGAAAGGCGTTGTCCATTTTCATTGGGTTTACCTACTCCGAACCTTCCGAGACAGTTTTGCCAATACTCGAAAACTACATCAACATCTGCGGCATTGAAATCACCCAATACCAGTACACAGTTTTTTGTGGCACGTTTTTGAGGACTGTTGGGAAGTTATGATGAAAAGCGGCTAATACCGTACTAAATTGATTGTCCACGGGTAGTGAGCTGCATGCTGAAACACGCTGAAGTCTCGCTACCATCTTTATTCTCTAATTCTCATATCTGTCTAGGCCTGGGCAACCTGACAGTAATATCGCCCACCTGCAGTCTCTGACTGTGCGGCACTTTGCCTGGATCGACTTGTGCTTTCATACCATACCATGATAAAAAGCGTCTGTTTCAGCAGGCGTCACAGAAAGCGTTGGTGCATAAACATTGACCAAAGTAATGGCATCACTAATGAACTTCAGATTTAGCGTCCAAATCCGTTCGCTGCTGCTTTTAGTAGGTTGTTTCGCACGGGAAACCCAACTCCATGCAGTTGAGGCTCATCAGAACCCCTTCCTTTCAAAAATGAGTAATCTCTTTCTGTTAGCATACCAGTGTCTAGTCTTTTGCAGGGCAGCCACGTCAACGTTCAGCCTTTTTAGCTCATTGTTAATCACGGCTGACTTTCTTACGCCTCTGATATTCGAAACGTCGTCAGCAAATCCTAGGAGCATGGACCGGATGTTCGAAGTTCCCAGTTTCAGAGCTCACCTTTGTTGTTCAGTAATTCGTTTCGCTGGTTCAGAAAAACAGTCTGCTTGTCGGTCGATTCCTCATCCCCATGCGCCCAATGAGGATAGCAGACCGTAGCGAGACGGCACCTTATTGACTGGGGGCTGCGCAGCTTGAGGAAGGTGGTATCCGTCCAATGAGACTTGAAAATCTATCCCACCGCCAGTCGAGGCATAGCTTTTAACCGGTAGCTGCTGCTTCCCATGTTATTATCCATAGAAACGGAATTGAGTGTCCTCTCCATTGGTGCGTTGAGATGTACGCCAGGGCAGTTCAATATGGAGAAAAGACTTTTACCAATGTAGCAAGTGCTCCTCTCTCCACGACAGCACTGGAACGCAAGTAACAGCTAGGCCGATACGTTTGGACAACGATGCCGTCAAATGCGTTGGCAGGACGAAGTTGAATACAACTTCGGACTGCCTAACGGGATTCCGTCTCCGGATTTTTCTCCTGAAGCCTTTCCATGATTGGATGTAGCTACAAGCAGTGGAGGTTTGAGATAAAGGTTTTCCTTTATGGACTTAAGAGCTCCACCTGCCGGAAGCATGCTGGCTTTGAGGCGCCAGTCATCCGCCTTCGCCCTTTCGCCTGTCAGTAGAAGCAGTTCCGCCGGGTCACACAGGACTAAGCGTTCAGGCCAGGAGTTGGACTTGGTTGTCAGAGGCTATATGAGACGCGCGCCATTAGAGCATTTTTGGAATTGGGAACTTATCCTCAAAACCGCTCCGGCCGTGACAACTTACTTTACTTTACTTTTGTGCGACTATCTCCTCTTGGAGGATGAGTCGGCTTCAATGAAGGTTCTTGGGGATTTGGGTACAAAGCGGCGTCCCCAGCACCACTCGACGTTTGTTCGAGTCAGCTTCTCTAGCCTTTGCACAACCAAGCGCGACCTGCAAGGCAGCAGGGAGTTGCCAGAAAGAGGTGCTCTACCAGACTCTGTTCCAGGTTTTTCATCAGGGTTTTATCCCGAAGGCTTTCCCGCGATCGGGCATCCCGCAAGGCAGCGGAGGTTTAAAATCAGGGTTTTCTTTCCCTTAGATGAAATACCCTCGCAGACTAATGAGATCCATCTTCCCGAAGCAAACTGGTTTTCAGGCGCCAGTCACTCGCCTTCGCCCCTTCTCCTGTTGGCAGCAGTTCCGCCGGGCTCGGAGAGCCACTCGTGCAGGCCAGAAGCTGGACTTGGTTGTCAGAGGCTATTTGAGACGCGTGCATTTGAGAGCATTTTATAAACAGTGGGAGCTTATCCCCACTGCCACACCCGGCTATGACAACCTTTGGAACCGGCCGTGACAACCTTAGAACCTGAGCCCGTATAAATGCAGTAAATTATCTATTTAAGTATAGTCCATGCGTCTACATATTGGGTCAATCTAGACTTTATACATGGCCATGCAATCAAGTTCAATGATAGAAACTTCATGTATAGAGAAATGTTATACAAGAATCTAGTAAGTTCGTGTGTGGTGAAAGATCGCAAGGTATCACAACACACTTGTCAGAAATTAGTACAAGCTGAAAAACATTTTAGTGTTAGCGGTTTGAAATGAAATGACCAACCACAAGACAGACAGACGTAAAAGCCTTAAGCAATCTGGAAAACATTATACGATTTGTGGGATAAATACTTACATTGTGTTGACCCCACGCCGACACAGGACAAACGATAGCTTACATAATGCACCATCAAGTTATTCTTGAACAAGGCAACAGCGGGTCGAAGCGAAACAACAGCAGTCTCAAAGTACTAGCTGGATTGCAGTAGAGAATGTGAATATGGACAGTATCTTTTATGACTTTAGAGGTCCTCTGGTATTTTAACGATTGATGGTAATAAGCTGCAACACAAAACACGCTGTTCGCTGCTTAAGTTTGGTTTTCAGACAGGCATACCGATAGTATCTCAGCTGATATGGAAACCAGCACCCTATGCGACATTAGGTAACTCGGGACTGTGAATACATAACAGAATAAATTATCAAGCAAACTTTCCACAATAGCAAATACCGTATGCTTAACTGTCAAGATCCATCACACATTACTGAGTTTAAACATCGACACGCCGTTATATACTATGCATGTATGGAA